>PVKP010031771.1:0-26638 GCA_004027715.1 Plecturocebus donacophilus | reverse complement strand
TTCAGGGGTGAGAGTAGAAGTAAGGGTGACATTTAAGTCATTTCAGGTGAGATTATAGGACTAGATTAAGTATCAGAGGATCTGATGAAAAGGAGCCTAGCCGACGGCCGATTTGGGAAAGGTTGGATAAAGAGAAAGGAACGTGCACCCTAACTATGCCTTTGGCTCCAGCCACCTCTGGAAGGGGGAATTGTGGGGCAGGGTGGAGGAGTTAGCCGCAGGGCTAAACTGTAAGCTGAGCCACATATGAGGTGGGGAGGTGACAGGAGGGGCATCAGGAGGTGGGTTGTGGGCAGAGGAAGAGGAGGGAGGCTCTGGGGGAAGGTTAGGGCCTGGATTGGGGTCTGGTTCGGACAAGTGGGGAGGAGAAAGGTCAGAAGGGTCGATGGACAAGGAGGATTCTGGGTTACTGGAAGAGGAAGGAGGGGCAGACGGAAAGGAGAGAAGGAGCAGAGATTAGGCGGGGATTAGAGTGTAAAAAAAATGCCTGGACGTCTGGCACCTTAGACCATTTTCCCATTTGTTGACAAAAATTGTTTAAGTCTCACAGAATAGAAAAAGTGTTGTCTTCTCGCCATTTGGAATCATAGTCTAATTCGTATTGAGGTCAGACCATGTTACAGAAAAAAAAAAAAATGAGATACTTAGGTTTCAGATCAGGTGACAGTTAAGAGGTTTTAGGGTTTTTAGGACGCAGGCTAGAGGTGAAGACAGAGGAATAGAGGGCAGAATATTGCCCATGGCAAAGGAGGTAAGTTTTAAGGAAAGGAGTAGAGACTAGGAGAAGGAGCGAACAGCTACCAGGTTTTTAGTAGGCGTCCCTGACTGACTCCTGGGCTGTAACAACGGTGAGTGATCGAGGCAGGCATCCCTGCAACTGGCCACACACCAAGGGAAGACTGTCTTCCTGAGTCCGTGGCCAACATCGGAGTTTTTGAGGAAGAGGGAGAGACTTGTCTCCTCCGGCTCTACACGGATAGAGAGTGTCTCTTTGTCTCTACTAGAAGCAGAAAGATTTGAAGGAAAAGAGAGAGAAAGAGGAAGAGACCTGTCTCCTTGGGATTTGAGGGAAAAAGAGGGGGGCGAGACTTATCTCCCCTTCTCTAAAGGAAAAGAGAGAGAAAGAGGGGGAGACTGCTTACCTGATCTGAAGGTGGTGAGAGAGCGCTAAGCGCGAGCTGCTGATCCGGTCTGGTCTGAGTGTTGAGGTCTCAGGTGGGTCTCTTCACAGAGGGAGAGCGGGGATGGGGGCTGGTCTCCCCAAAGGAGTACCCCTGTCCCGGGTTTTGGCAACAAATGCTAAAACGCGCACTCTGAATGAAGAGACCACCAAAACAGGCTTTCCGTGATAAACATGGTTGTTTATTCACCCAGGTGCAGGTAGGCTGAGGCCAAAAATGAAGTCAGCAAAGGGCGGTGGGTTAGGAGTTGGTTTTATGGGTTTGTGGGGAAGGCAGTGGAAAGCTACAAAAGTTACTTCACAGCATTTTTTTGCAAGCTGGGAAGGGGTTGTAGGGTGTGGAGTCACGAGGTTGGCCAAGATCGGTTACAAAGTCCAATGGCCTTGTCAATAAGGAGCAATAGAAGAATGTCTCAGGTTAGTTAGGCACCACAGGGGTTGATCGTTTCTTCCAGGAACTCATCTGGAGTGTACATGCAGGTCACAGAGATTACCATGCCGTTCATGGTGTGGTCACACCTTACAATTACTAGGGAAAATTTTCACACGGAAGTGAAATTATACTAGAAAGAAACTTGGACCATCAAAAATGAAGGAAGAGCAACAGAAGCAGTAAATAGCTGGGTAAAAATAATAGCTCATTCTTGTATCGAGTTCTTTAAAATATGTTCCATACTTGAAAAGAAAATTATACCGTTATCTGATGGTGAAGGTTTGTTTGCTTGTTTGTTCTGAGACAGGGTCTCCCTCTGTTGCCCAGGCTCAAGTGATCCTCCCACCTTGGCCTCCCAAAGCAGTGAAACTACAGGCATGAAGCACTACAGCCAGCCTGATGATGGAGTTTTCAGTTTACGTACCTGTAATTAATAAGGCAACTACAACATAAATGAGGGAAGGTAAAGGAATCTATGAGACTATAAAGTTTCTAGATTCCATTTAAAGTGGTAAAATATTATTGAAAAATACACTGTTCAAAGTTAGGTATGTATATTGTAATCACTAAAGCAATTGCTAAATAATGCAAATAGATATGGTAAAATTAACATGGAGTACTAAAAATGTTCAAAAGAAGGCAGAAAGAAAAAACAGAGTCACGAAAAATACAGGGAAAAAAAGAAATAAATACTAGTCCTAAACCCAAACAAGTCAATAATTACATCAGATGTAAATGTACTAAACACACCCATTATAAAATGGAGAGCATCAGAATAGATAAAAATAATAATGTGACCCAACTAAATGCTTGCTAAAAGAAACTCAGTTTGAATATAATGATATAGAAATTTTAAAAGTAAGTAGATATACCATATAATACTAAACCAAATAAAGCTGGAGTAGTTATATGAATATCAGACAAGGTACACTTCAGAGCAAAGAACATTACAAAGAAAAAAGAGGGACATTTCATAACGAATGAAAGGGTCCATTCACCAAGAAGACCTAACAATCTTAAATGTATATGCACCTAAAATCATACTTTCAAAATACGTGAAACAATAACGCACAGATCTGAAGGGAAAAATTGAAGGCACTATAATTATAGTTGGAGCTATCAACACTCTTCTCAGTAAAAGATAACACTACTCCGCAGAAAATCATCAAAGATATAAAGGAACTAAACACCGCCATCAATCTGAACTTGTTTCTTAGCATGGACAGATTTTTATTAATACAATAGATTATTGTTGATAGTTTATAGTTTACATCCTTTCCAATTTGTATCCCTTTTTTTCTTTTTCTTGCCCAACTGTCCTGGATAGGACAACATTGAATACAAATGGCAATAGCAGACGTCCTTGTCTTGTTCCTGATCACTGGAGGAAAGCGTTCAATCTTTTGTCATTTAGTAAGATGTTGGTTGTTGATTTTCTATAGATGCCCTTTATCCGGTTGAGGGCATTCCTTTCATTTGTTGGGTGAAGGAATGTGGGATATTTTAAAATCCTTCTTCTGTATCTATTTAGACGATCATGTGCTTTTTGACTTTTATTAAAATGGTGTATTATATTGATTTTTGTATGTTGAACCAACTTTGCACTCTTGGAATAAATCCCACCTGGTTATGGTCATGCTTCCCAATTTCAGGGTTGCATTCATGAAGATTAGGTGTATTAGCAAAAGTATGGACGCATATTCAGTGGAACCAAATTGAGTCTAGAAGTAGATAATATAACAACCATTATGGCCAATTAATTTTGATAAAGTTATAAAGACAAATTCTACAGAGAGAGGGAAGTCCTTCCGACAAATGTATTGGAACAACTGGACCTTCACATGCAAAAGAATAAAACTTGACCTAAATTGACACCTTACATAAAATTAATTCAAAGTGTACCATAGATCTAAATCAGGGCTTCCTGACCCACGCAAAATTGCCCCTAATTAACAACCACTGATCTAAATATAAACCATAAAACTATACAGAAAAACTACACAGAAAAAAATAAAACTATACAGAAAAAATAGGGAAAATATTCATGACCTGTGGTTATGCAAATAGTTCTGAGACAGTATACCAAACGTATGATTGATAAAAATTGGACTTCATCAAGACTAAAAATCTTTAACTCTGCAAGAGATACTGTTGAAAGGGTAAAAAGACAGACTAGAGACTGGGAGATAGTATTTGTAAATCACACGTCAGAGAATTGACTTTTGTGCAGAACATATAACATATAAAGAACTGTCAAAATTGAACAGAAAAAGTACAAGCAAGCCAATTAGGAAATGGGCTAGACATGAAAAGATATTTGACAGAAGAATATACATGGTTGGCAAATTAGCACATGAAAAGATGTTAAACATCACTAGCCATAAGTGACATGTAAATCAAAGTAACTATGAGATGGTACTACACACTTATTAGAATACCTGACATTTTAAGATACCGAAAATACAGAGTGCTGCTGAGGATGCAAAGCGACTAGAATTCTCCCACATTGCTGATCAGAACACAAAATTTAATGGCCGTTTTGGAAAACCGTTTGGCAGTTTCTTAGAAAGTAAGCTACACATTTACAATGTGACTCAGCAATCCTACTCCTAGGTAATTACCCTAGGAAAAACATATTCATACAAGACTCGACAGGAATAGTCATAACAATTCTATTTGTAGTAACACAGAACAGGAAACAACACAAATGTCCTTCAACTGGTGAGTGGATAAACAAACATGGTACATCCATACAATGGGATGCTAAACATCAATAAAAAGGAATGATCTATACATTCACACAAAAACAAGACTGAATCTTTCTTAAATTTTTAGAATTAGGGGTACATGTGCAGGTTTATTACATAGATATATTGCGTGGTGCTGAGGTTTGGGCTTCAATTGGACCTGTCAGCCAAATAGTGAACATAGCACCCAATAATTATTTTTTCAATCCTTAGCCTACTCCCTACCTCTCTTTTCAAATAGTCCCCAGTGTCTTTTGTTGCCATCTTTATGTCCATGTGTACGCAATACTTAGTTTCCACTTATAAGTGAAAACATGCAGTATTTGGTTTTCTGTTTCTACATTAATTCACTTAGAACAATGGCCTCCAGTTGCCTCCAACAACATGGATGAATCTTAAATGCTAAGTGGTAGAAGTCAGTCTCAAAACGGTTACATACTACATAATTCTCTTTATGTACTATTCCCTAAGAGACAAACCTTAGGGGTTCAGAACCAGCGATTGCTAGTGCTCAGTGGGTAGGGAAAGGATGTGACTATAAATGAATAGCACTACAGAAATTTTTTTGGTGAATAGAAGTGTTTTGTATCCTGATTAAACAAATTTATTTCTATGTTAAAACTCATAGAACTGTACACCCTGTCAAAAGTCAATTTTAGGCCTGGTGCATTGGTTCATGCCTGTAATCCCAGCACTTTAGTAGGTCAAGGCAGGCGGATCACTTGAGGACAGGATTTTGAGACCAACCTACCAACCTGGCCAACATGGCGAAACCCTGTCTCTACTAAAAATTAAAAAAAAAAAAAAAAATAGCTGGGCATGCTGGTGCATGCCTGTAATCCCAGCTACTTGGGAGGCTAAAACAGGAAAGTTGCTTGAACCCAGGAGGTGAAGGTTGCAGTGAACCAAGATGGCACTCCAGCTTGGGTGACAGAGGGAGATTCTGTCTCAAAAAAAAAGTCGGTTTTATTGTATGTGACTTTAGAAAATGAAACTGATAATTCATGTAAAGTAAAATATCTGTTCCCATTGTCAAACATACTAGAGAAAATAATACATTCTGAATTTATATAGTACTTTATTACAAAGTGCTTCACATACATATTTCACTTAATCCTCACAATGAATTGAGAAGTAGGGACATTATTCCCATTTCACATATGGGGAATATGAGACTAAGTGGGATTGACTCTCCTATAATTGTGTATGTATATAGTCAATGGTCAAGGCCAGGGTGAAACCCAGTCTGTCTGATCCACAATCCAAACCTTTGTCCACTTTTCATGCTGCTTCTTCCAACCCACAGATCTCTAATCTTCTAGGTCTGTAATGTGGAGCAAGGCATTGTACCTCAGTTTCTTTCTCTGTGAAATGGGGATGATAATGTCCACTTGACAATGAAATTATGTCTCACATCTTTTCCTTTTGGGACCTGCCCCTCCTCCGCTGTGTGATTCCTACCAGTGATCAATTAGTAGGAGTTCATCTCCACCACCACAGAGAGAGGCACCCAACCCAAAATAAGCAATCTGATTGCTCCAATTCCCCTGGACATAGTGAGCCAAGGAAGTACAAATTTCCCAGGCAGGATTCATCAGAGACCTTTGAAGAGGGTTGTTGCTGTGAGAGAGAAGTTCCCGTGCTTCGACAGTATAATTTGTGTTCTAAGGACCATGTACATTGTAAGTAGCTTGAGGGACATATTTGCAGCA
This sequence comes from Plecturocebus donacophilus, assembly GCA_004027715.1. Taxonomy (NCBI): domain Eukaryota; kingdom Metazoa; phylum Chordata; class Mammalia; order Primates; family Pitheciidae; genus Plecturocebus; species Plecturocebus donacophilus. Next base: position 20,566 of record PVKP010031771.1, on the reverse strand, counting down.
CCACGAAGAGAGTCTGAGAATGAACCCCCAAAGCTGACAGAAGAGGAGAGGACACACAGACACACAAGCCTTTTTTTTTTTCTTTTTAAGACAGGGTCTTGCTCTATCACCCAGGCTGGAGTGCAGTATCGCAATCACAGCTCACTGCAGCCTGGACCTCCCAGGCTCAAGTGATCTGCCTGCCTCAGCCTCCCACGTAGCTATGACTACAGGTACATGCCACTATACCCAGCTAACTTTACGATTTTTTATAGAGATGGGGTTTTACCATGTTGCCTAGGCTGGTCTTGAACTCCTGGGCTCAAGTGGTCCTCCTGAATTGACCTTCCAAAGTACTGGGATTACAGGCATGAGCCACTGTGCCTGGCCAACACATGAACCTTAATGACGTTGTTTGAGCATGTGGATTCAGTTGTTCCTGAAGCTAACCCAGCCCTTTGGACTTCCCAGTTAAGTGAGTACTTCTTTTTTCTTGAGCTAGTTGAGCTTCTGTTACTTGTAACTAAAGGTTTATAAATGTTGTAATATTAAAGACATTATAAATGTACAATATTTAGCCCAGTGCCTGACACATAGTTGACATTGAATAAATATTAGTTCCATTTAATCCCCAACTACCTTCCCTAAATATACTAAATTAGCAAATACAGATCAAACACTATGGATTTTTTTTTTCCTTTTGCTATCACCTCATCTGCAGGCCACTTGTTGCTTATTTTTCCAGCATTTCTGCATAGATCCAGATGGAAGCATCAAAAAAAAAAAAAAGGGGACATGGCAGAGCAGGGCAGGTCTCCATATTCTGGTCCTATCAGGGACCGATTTCCTATGAAACACTGCTAGCTCTTCACTTCTTAGAGAGCTTTACAATTACCTATTCTCAATATTTCATGTAAATGGAATCCCACAATATATTGCCTTTTGTTTCTGGCTTCTTTCACTATGCATAATGTTTTGAGGTTGATCTACATGGTAGCATGTATCAGTACTTTATTCCTTTTTATGGCTAAGTAAAATTCCATTTGCATATATATAGCACAATTTGTTTATCCATTTGTCTGTTGATAGGCATTTAAGTTGTTCCCCCCTTTTTGAGTAGTGTGAACCAGTACTTTTGAGTAGCTGTGAACATTTGCGTACATGTATTTAGGAACCTGTTTCAATTCTCTTGGTCATACCTAGGAGTGGAATTCCTAGGTTATATGGTAATTCTGTTTAAGTTTTTGAGGAATGACCAGACTGTTTTCTAAGGCAGCCATATTTTTACCCAATTTGACAAATGTTTATTAAGAACAAGCTGGCCAGGCACGGTGGCTCACACCTGTATCTCAGCATTTGGGAGGCTGAGGCAGGAGGATTGCTTGAGCCCAGGAGTTCAAGACCAGCCTGGGCAACATAAGTAAAACTTTATCTCTACAAAAGAAATTTGTTTAAAGTAGCCGGGTATGGTGGTGCATGCCAGTTGTCCCAGCTACTTGGGAGGCTGAGGTGGGAGGATGGCCCCAGCCTGGGAGGTCAAGGCTGAAGTGAGCCGAGATCACGCCACTACACTCCAGCCTGGGTGATAGAGCAAGAACTTGTCTCAAAAAAACAAAAAAAAAAAGAATAAAACAAACAATTTGCATAAATAATTCCATTAATTTTTGCTTTGAGAGTCTTAATTATATGCTTGTTCATTTATATCTCCATTTACTTAACAGTCATTCATACACAAGCCTATTCTTCTCTATGTTGCCCAGGCCAGGCCTTGAACTCCTGGGCTCAAGTGATCCTCCTACCTCAGCTTCCCAAAGTGCTGGGACTATAGGCATGAGTCACGGTACCCAGTCTAAGTTTATACAATTATAAATATCAAGTGTTGATGAGGATGTAGAGCAGTGGATCACTCAAAGACTGCTGGTGGGAGTGTATAAACAGGTATAACTACTTGGGAAAACTATTGGGCCAATTTTTATAAAGTTAAATATACACTTACCACGTGACTCAGCAATTCCCTTCCTAGGTATCTACCCAAGAGAAATGAAAGCACAGCCCACAAAACGTCTTGAACAAGAATGTTCATAGCTGAATTATTCATAATAGCCAAACAAAGACAGAGCAGGGACCCCTCTTGTGGGCCTGCTGGGTCCCCAAGAATGAAAATAAAGTAAAACCTTGTGTTCCTTCAAGTGGACTTCCAGGCACCTGGCTAGCCTTGAAAAGTAAATAAGCAACCTGATAAGCAAGAAGGTAATAATAGCTCAAAGCAATGGCCAAGGAAGTAAGAGCCAGAAAATGTTTGGTTCCCTGTAGAAACTAAAGATAATATCTTAATATATGTCCCTAAGGCTGGGCATGGTGGCTCACACCTGTAATCCCAGCACTTTGGGAGGCTGAGGCAGGCAGATCACCTGAGGTCGGGAGTTCGACACCAACCTGACCAACATGGAGAAACCCCATTTCTACTAAAAATACGAAATTAGCCAGGCATGGTGGCACATGCCTGTAATACCAGCTACTCGGGAAGCTGAGGCAGGAGAATTGCTTCAACTGGGGAGGCAGAGGATGCAATGAGCCGAGATAGTGCCATTGCACTCCAGCCTGGACAACAAGAGCGAAACTCCATCTCGAATCAAACAAAGAAACAAAGAAACAAAAAAGTCCCTGACTTGTTTTTCAGAAAACTGGACCCCCAACAAATGGAAAATGTCTTTTCTGCTGAGAAAAGCTTGACCAATCACAAATCAGAAAATCTTTGGGCTGGGCGTGGTGGCTCCTGCCTGCAGTCCCAGCACTTCAGGAGGCCAAGGTGAGTGGATCATCTGAGGTCAGGAGTTTAAGACCAGCCTGGACGACATGGCAAAATCCCATCTCTACTAAAAATACAAAAATTAGCTGGGCGTGGTGGCAGGTGCCTGTAATCCCAGCTACTCGGGAGGCTGAGGTGGGAGAATTGCTTGAACCTGGGAAGCGGTAATCACAGTGAGCCAAGATCACACCATTGCACTCAAGCCTGGGTGACAGAGCGAGAGTCTGTCTGAAATAAAAAAGAAAAAAAAAAAGAATCCACCTATGATCTATGGGCCCCCCACTTTTACATGTCCTGCCTTTTAAAGCCAAACCAATGTCTAGCCTACATGTATTGATTTATGACTTTTCCTGTAACCTCTGCCTCCCCATCTTTACAAACCCTTACACGCAAGCCATTGGGAGTTTGAGTCTTAAGCATGAGCTGCCCAATTCCCCTTGCTTGGCTCCCTGTAATAAAAGTCTCTTTCTCTTGGTGCAAATCTCGATGTTTGGCTTTGCTGCCCCAGTCGGGCAGATCCACGCTCATTTCTGTAACAACACTGGAAATAATCTGTGTTAGTCTGTGTCCTCTGGAAAGTAGATGTCAAGATTGGCTTTAGTATGCAAGAAATGTACCAAGGAAAATCTTGTGAGAGAAGATGAGTAGGGAACTAAGGGAGATTGAGAGAGCCATCAGACCATGCAGGTATGATCCTGAGTGAAGAAGAGGAGGAAGGAGGAAAGTTAGATGGAAGCATCTCAGATTGCAGTGTGGTTCTGAAGAAAAAAAAAGTGCAGAAAAGCTATTGAAGAGTCCTTAGAACCGAAATCACCCATCAAAGTAGTCCCATTATCGCAGGAATGGGCCTGTCAGTATGCCTATCCTACTTAGTCATTGCAGGGAGCAGCTCACGGGAAGCATGGCTTCAGTGAGAATGTGGGATGAATTTTAGAACACAGATGAAACATCCATTAACAGGAGAATGATTCATATAACCAGACACTACTTGCCAATAAAAAGGAACAGACTACTGATACAAACAGCAAGGACTGGCCACAAGAACATGCAGAGTGAAAGAAATCAGACTCAAAAGACCACATGAAAATTCTAAAACAGAAAGAACTGATCTAAAGTGACAGAAAGCAGATCACTAAATACCTGAGGCCAGGGATTGGAAGAGATTGATTATAAAGGGACACAAAAGACCCTTTAGAAACAAAAATATTCAATATCATGAATGTAGTGGTAAAAATATTCAACATCTTACATGACTATTAACAGTTATCAAAACTCATCAGCCTGTACATTTAAAAATGAGTACTTGCTGTATGTAAACTATCCTTAAATTTATTCAAAGAATTATGAAAGAGTGCTTGCTGTACTCAATATCGAGTCTCCCTTCTTTACTAGCAATACTTTAAGTTTATTTGGAATAGCAATGTATGGAGCTAAAAGAGTGCATTTGTCAGCCCTCTTCCCTCCCTCTGCAACAGCTAGATTATGTCCATGTGACTAAGCTCCCTAGCAATGACATGTAAGTAGAAGTGCTATGTTTAACTTCTAAGAAGTAGCTTAAAGGGAGCTAACTTGCCTGGAAAAAAATTGCCCTTTTTTCCACCCCTACTTCTACCTGGCAGGTAGATATAAGGAACTGGCCTCTCACAGCCATCTTGGACCATCAGGAAGAACAGTGATAATGAGGATGGTGGCACCAGGAATTTGGAGCTTCTTAGGTCCCAAATGACCAGATAACCACCATACCAGCTCTGGACCTCCCACCTTTAGACTTTTTTATATGAGTGAGAAATAAGCCTCTATCTTATTTAAGCCATGCTTGTTTTGGATTCTTCTGTTACATGCTCCCTATATTCAGCTAATTCTAGTTGAATGTGTTCTCTAGAATCAGATTGAATTCAAGAGCCCGCCCTGCCACTTAGTAGCTGTGTGGCCTTGGGTAAATCATTTCATCCCTGAGTCTCTGCTTCCTCATTTGTAAAATGGTGCTAATGATACACATCTTGCAGGGCTAATATGAAGAACTCAGTGAAAGCATACCCTAAATATCTAGAATATGGTTTCTCCTTTGTCATCAGAGGAGCAGCTTTCCCCTTTCCCAGAGAAGAGTGCCAACATACAGAGTGAATGGCTTCGTGGCCCACCGTCTTGACCTCAGTGCATTTGATAAAAATGCTCCATCCTTGGGCTCTCACAGCCTTTGGCCACACTTCTTTAAAGTGCTTTCCACATTGTAGTTAATGTATCTCTACTTGTCTATCTTCCCCTGTTCCGCAGAGATCAGACATCCAATATCCCTTCTACTAGTTGGTATAATTTGGATAGTTGTCCCCTCCAAACCTCATGTTGAAATGTGATCCCGAACTTTGGAGATGGGGCCTGGGGGGAGGTTTTTGGGTTGTGGGGGCAGATCCCTTATGAATGGCTTGGTGCCTTCTTCTCAATAATGAGTGAGTTCTCATTCTATTAGTTCACGTGAGCTCTGGTTGTTTTTTAAAAAAAAAAAAAGCCTGACATCCAGGCACAGTAGCCCACGTCTGTAATCCCAACGCTTTGGGAGGCACAGGAAGGAGGATCACTTACATCCAAGAGTTCGAAACGAGCCTGAGCAATACAGTGGGACCCCCCCTTTCTACAAAACATTTTTTTAAAAATTAGCAAGGCGTACTGGAATATGCCTGTAGGCCCAGCTGCTCGGGAGGCTGAGGTGAGAGGATTGCTTGAGCCTGGGAAATTAAGGCAGCTGTGAGTCATGATTGCGCCACTGCACTCAGCCTGGGCAACAGAGCAAGTGAGACTCTGTCTCAAAAATAAAAATAAAAAAATCCCGGGCATGGTGGCGCAAGCCTGTAATCCCAGTCTTAGCTACTGGGGTGGCAGAATCATTTCAACCCAGGAGGTGGAGGTTGCATAGAGCTGAGATTGCACCGCTGCATCCCAGCCTAGGTGGCAGAGTGAGACTCTGTCTCAAAAACAAGGGAAAAAAAAGATTCTGGTGCCTCTCTCCCTTTCTTTTGCTCCATCTTTCACCATGTGACACATCTTCTTCCATGCGTGAAAGCTTCCTGAGGCCTCACCAGAAGCTGAGCAGATGCTGGTGTCATGCATGTACAGCCTGCAGAACTGTGAGCTAAATAAACCTCTTTTCTTTATAAATTATCCAGTCTCAGGTGTTCTGTTATAGCAACACAAAACAGAATACTATGCTAGTCTTCTAGAACAACCCTTTTGAGTTTAACTAATTGAACAAATACTATGCCTACTATGTACCAAGTTTCAGGCTAGATGAGAGGACAATGAGGTAAATTAGACATGATTCCTGTCCTTTTATATCTCGTGGTCTATTAGGAGATATGGATAAGTAAACAGGTGAGTATAATTTAACATAGTGTAGTTCAGTGCAATAACAGATGTGAACTTAACCACGAGAGAATGCAAGAAAATGTCAGCTCTTTGAAGGTGGGGACTCTATCTTGTTCACTATTAATAGGCACTCAGTAAATATTTGTTAAATGAATGAATGGTATTATGATGGCACAGCAAAGAATACTGAAGCCAGGTGAAATAGCAGAAGAGGTAAAAAGGGAGAAGGGCAATTGGCCTCCTGGATGAGGTAAGGCACGGATGCTTTTTAAAGGAAAAGTGGGGTGTGGAGGGCATTTCAGAGGGATAGTAGGGAGGTGAGAAGTAGCACAGCAAGGGCTTGGGAATGAGTAGTTCATTGCTGTGGGAGTACAGAATTCAGGGCTGAGAGAGAGGAAAGCTAGGGCCAGATGACAGAAGGCCTCACAATCAACGGCATAAGAAGCTTCAGTTCTGTCCCAAAGAAGATGTGAAGGCAGTAGAGCAATTTAAGCTGAAGAGAGATAGTGTCAAATGTACACTTAAAGTAGGTCACTTTGACAACAGTATGACAAATGGATTTGAGCAGGACAAATGGAGGCAGATTACTTAGATAGTTGTTTCTATAGGCCAAAAAAGAGAAGAGAACCAGAACCAAACCATGCAGTGGGACAGAGAGTAAGAGATGGAGTTGAGAAATGTTTATTGGGTAAAATTAGCAGGATTGGTGACTGAATGGATATAAGAAAGTGAAGGGGGGTTAAGGGCAATTCTCAGATTTCTGACTTGGGTAACTAGGTATAGTAGTGGTCCTCCAAAATAAGGAACATAGGAGGATCAGGGTTTGGGGGACCTGCCCAGTCTAGTTGAGACATGCTGAGTTCAAAAAGCAATGGGACACTCAAGTGACTGTCCCGCAATTGTTTCTGTATCATTCTAGAAATCATATGTCAGAGTCATAAACTGGAGATTCCGGAGTCTTCAAAACTCCTCAAGCTGATTTATTGGCTCATCTATCTGAGGCTGGAGCTTTCTGCCTTCAGGCACAGCTGGACTCAGGGCTCAAACCTCATGAAGTTTCCCTCAGTACCAGCTTCTCTTCCTGTGATAGACTCTTTCTCTTCTGATACTGTGATGAAAAACTTGGCCACTGACCACCGCAGGCCCCCATCTTTACAACTCATAATACAAAAGGAAGACAATCTTGCTTATTAGGTCTAGCAGAACAAACCTAGAAAGACCTCTGATTGGCCTGACTTAGCCCAAGTATTCATTACTTAATCGCTGTGATCAAGGAAAGGAGGTAACATGGCTCAGTATAGGTCAGTCTACTAAGGGAGGAATTCTCCAGTGGAACTAGAGAGAAGATGAAAATGCATGCTGGGCAGAAAAAAGAAAACAAAAGCTTGAATAGTTTGAATGGTAGTTGAAATTATGAGAGTGAATTTTGATATTTAGGGAGAATTTGTAGATTGAAAAGAGCAGGAGACAGAGAAAACAGTCATTTTCAAGGGGAAGGTGGAAGAAGAGGAACTCTTTAAGAAGAAATAGACTTTTAGGAGAATCAGGGGAGTTCGCTGTTATGGAAGACAAGAAAGAAAAATGTTTCCAGGAGGAATAGGAGTTAACCACAGTGTCAGTGCAGTAGAGTAAGGTAAGGATTTAGCAATTTGAGTGAGAGCAGTCACTCTCTGAGAATGTTCATGACATGGGCATGAAGCCAGACTGCAGTTGGTTGAGGAGTGAACATGAATGTAGACAAGCTTTTTTGAGAAGTTTGGATGAGAGCAGGTTGGCATCTGGATGACAGCTGGAAGGGAACACATTCCCACTCTTGGATCTGAAGCTATAGCACCAGCCCCACTACCCTGGATTGTATTTCTGTTTGGATTTTGGATGCCTGCCTGGACTACATTAGCTGAGTTCTTGACCTCAACTTTCAATCCCTCTTCCACCCCTGCCTGCTCCAACCATTCAACATATTACCTAGACCCATGGCTACCATTATTGCCTGTCAGCTTCTCATTCTTTCTTTGGCTTGATTGCCCCTTCCTTCTCAGCATGCCATATAGTTGGAACCATCAAAGCTTCATCCTATTGGCAGCTAGTACTGATAGCAGAGTACTAGCCATTTTTTAATCCTATTTAGTGCAGTAGTAGACTGTTCAATAGCTTATTGAATGTGCAAACACTTCATCCATGCCCTAGCCACTTATTTTTCCTTTCCACCTCACAAAAAGTTTCTCTCCTTTCTCTAAAACTAAATCTACCACCTATATTCTGAATTCCAGCCCTTTTCACTTTCTTTAGGGTGTTTCTGTTTTAATAAACTGTTTTCCTTAGAACATATCACTTTTTCTCATGAGCGCCTTCCTTTTTTACTGTTAAATATGCACATATCTACTGACTAAAAAAAAGTTGTGGGCCAGGCATGGTGGCTCATGCCTGTAATCCCAGCTACCTGGGAGGCTGAGGCAGGAGAATTGCTTAAATCCAGGAGGCAGAGGTTGCAGTGAGGTCGCACCACTGCACTCCAGCCTAGGCAACAGAGCAAGACTCCATCTCAAAAAAAAAATAGAGTTGTGGATTTGGGTTTTTTTTAAACGTGCATTAGGTTATCATCCTTTTAGCTACTGTACTCTCACGTAGTGGAAAGAGCAGTGAACCAAAAATGAAAAAAAACTAAGTTTTAGTCTGGTTCCTTCCAACAACATTGGGTAAATGATTTTCCCTCTCTGAACCTCAGTTTTTCATTGGTAAAATGAGCAAATTGAAACAATTATCTCTAACATTCTTTTAATCTTTAATGTTCTGTGCCTGATCTGAATCTACAAATAAGGAACAAACATTAGGAGCCTCCATCTCCTACCTATCAATACTTTTGAGGAGCTTACTTAGGTAGCACATATACTAAAATTGGAAAAATGGGGAGAACATTAGCATGGCCCCTGCAGAAGGATGGCACACACATTCATGAATACTTCCATATTTTTATTTAAATAAATAAATAAATAAATAAAATATTTGGCTGCGTGGTAGCTCATGCCGGTAATCCCAGCACTTTGAGAGGCCGAAGTGAGCGGATTGCTTGATCTCAGGAATTCAAGACTGGCATGGGCAACATGGCAAAACCCCATCTCTACAAAATATAAAAAAATTAGGCATGGTGGCACACACCTGTGGTCCCAGCTACTCAGGAGGCCAAGGTGGAAGGATGACTTGAGCTTGGAAGGCAGAGGTTGCAGTGAGCTGAGATGGCGCCACACTGCACTCCAGCCTGGGCAACAGAGTGAGACCCTGTCTCAAAGAAAAAACAAAAATTAAAAAAAGTAAAAAAGTAAAATATGCTTGAAGCCTTGCTTCCTGAGAAATATAAAAATGGCCTTTGTATCCAGTTATCTATTGCCACTACAATACTGCATTTTGAAACATTCAGAATTCTGTAGCTTAACACAATAAGCATTTATTTTGTTCTTGAGTTTGTGGGTCAGCAGCTTAGGCTGGGTCCGGCTGAGCAGTTCCTCTGGTCAAGGTGAGCTCACTCGTATGTCTGGTGGTCACTTGGTTGTATGCTGATCTAGGATGACTGGGCTCTGTCCCATATGTCCAACAGTCTAACTTAGGCATGTTCTCAAAGAGACAGCAGAGAAACCAGAGACAAATGCAGACACACAAAGCCTCAAGTTTCAGGGGCCGAACTGACACACCATTACATCTGCCACATTTTATTGGGGAATGGAGAGGAACTGCAGTCACAGGCAAAGGGCATGGATTCAGGCAAGAGCAAAATATTGGGACCACTAGTGCAATCAGTTTTCTTAATTCTCATTGTTTTTTATCATGCCTCGGCACCTAGCTTGTAATAGCTATTACTACCAACTTTTCTTTTAACTAACTCAACACATTTCCTGAACACCTACTTTGTGCAAGAAACAAAACTTTCTTTGAAAGGTTAATAACAGAGCAGAAAGCACCAGGGCTTTGGAGTTCAGACAGACCTATATTCACATTCCACCTCTGCCACTTACTGTGGGCAAAGTATTGAATCCAAACTTCTTCCTCTTCCGAAAAAAAATGGAGGGAATGATCTCACAGCGTTAGTGTTAGATGAAGAGAGCAATGCAAAAATCCATGGCAGGTAAGTGTTAGTTTCATAATTTTCTCCTCCTTATCTTCCTGGCTCCTTTTCATAGGTCTATCAATCATCCAGCAACTGTGGTTGTCATCAAGACTGTGCCTGGGACACAGTGTTCTGTCAACATTCATCACATCTGTAAGCTCAAATTTACACTTCTAGCTATGACTTCTATAATACTATCCTCCATGTGCCTATTTTCAGTGGTCTGTAGAATATCACCACTGTGACAGCCAGTCAGTTCCTCCACAACTGTTAGCACACCATTCTTCCCGACTTCAGACATAGAGGTTAGAAATTTATTCGCACTCTTTTCTTCCATCTACCCTCCTCCAAATCCAACTTCCCACCATGTCCCCACTTATTCCTTTGAGGTCACTTTCATCAAGATATTCCCCTTGAAGGCACCCTATTTCCCACCACAGTCAAGATCTAACATCACAATTCCCTGGTTTTCAATACCTACTCTCAATAATTTGGTCTTATCTTAGCCAACTAACTTCCTCCATTTCCCAATTCAGTTGAATTCACTTCAACTTTTGCATTCTCATTAGAAAATGAGAGATTATATTAACATGAAGAACAACCAATTGCATTCTTGAGACTGACTTTGTAACCCATGAAATACTTCTCTGAGCCTATTTCTTTAGCTCTTAAGATAAGCTAATTAGCTTTATCTACTTTGCAGAGTGACATAAAATAAAGGCAGCTAGGAAAATAAGTGTAACAATGCATTGTGACTATGTAAAGAACAAGGTGCCACACTCTCACATGTGCATGCAAACAGCTGTACAGACAGACCTGCTTGCTTCCTCTTACCTTTGCTTGTAAGTATTCTCTACCATCAGGAATGCCCTGCCTCTTCTCCTCTTGGATGATGCAAATTCTCTCAATTCTTCAGACTTCTTGTTTTTACTGATTCACTCTGCTATTTTATTTGGTACCAAAAATAAAAGCCATGACATTTTTCAACTATTATGTGTGTAAGGCAGTGTGGAATTTTGTTTCTCCAAGTAGTTTATAAGCCAAGAGCAGGAACAGGCATAGTCCCCAGCAGAAAGCTGAAAACCCAGTTTTTCTCACCAAGCTCCTAAATTGCCCGATTGACCTGGCTTAGCTTCATTTAAGTGGGTAGGTATGGCTTTAATTTGGCAAAGAACCAATATAGAAAAAAAAAAAAAAAACAGGCTTTGCCATCTTAAAACCTGAGTTTGAATTCTGGTTGCACCATTCACTATGTGACTCTGGGCAATTTAACCTCTGAGCCCCAGATCTCTTTTTTTTTTTTTTTTTTTTTTTTGACACAGGGTCTCAGCCTGCCACCCAGGCTGGAGAAGCACCATCGCACCTCACAGCATCCTCAAACTCCTGAGCTCGAGCAATCTTCTCACCTCAGTTTCCTGAGTGGCTGGGACTACAGGCGCACACCACCAAACCTGGCTTTTTTTTTTTTTAAGAAACAGAGTCTCCCTATGTTGCCCAGGCTAGTCTTGAACGCCTGAGCTCAAGAGATCCTCCCTTTTCAGGCTCCCAAAGCACTGGGATTACAGGTGTGAGCCTCGAAACACAGCCATATCCAACTTTAAGGATAATGCCTCTGATCTCAAAGGCTGCTATGATCAGAGGAGACACTGTTGTAAAGCAACTAATAAAGTGCCTGGCATGATATACAGCATTTGTTCAGTAAGTGTGACTTCCCTTTCTTACTTGCTCCCTGCACAATCTACACAGCATTCAATATTGTCAGATGACAATATACCTGAAATCGGTATGTAGCAAGTATCTCTGTGCCTTCAGTTCAAGAATAGGCATGCACAAATTCTTTTTCCAGTGTTTTTATTTGCACATTTAATAGTCACAAATCTTTTTACAGATTTCTTTTCACAGGTTTATTATTTATAGGAAAAATCAAGATTAAAATGGAGTATCGAAAAGGACCAAGAAGTTACCAGCAGTGATGGCAAAGTACAAAGGCTTTGAAAGAACAGAGTAAACAAGAGCAGCGGTATGGCCACTTCCCACCAGGCAGAACACTTGACTTCATTAAGGCAAAGCCTTTACTCTGTTACTTCTTCCTCCCACCTAGTTTAACCCAAATAGAAAGGCAATCTATTCTCAAACTACTACTCTCTAAGGTCGTAGGAATATAACTGGTACTATAAGCAACCAGATGCATCCCTTGACTATTAACACCTGAATAGACAAGTTAAATTGTGATGCATTAACCATCCCTCTGGGAGAATTAGAAAGAGGCAGAAGTTGTTGGATTCTTAAGACTGAGAAAAAGTATATTGTGTGGTGGTGGTGGAAGGGGGAGAAAAAGAGGTTCAAGGATGGATAAGGGCAACAAACCTAACTCTTTCCAATGTCTAACTGTTCTTATGTTCTCAAATGCTGCTGATACAGTGTTCCATTACTCTGAAAACAAATGTTATCTATATCCAGTTAGTTCTAGGGTATAAAGACTAACAATAGGGAAAATACCTTGGGGAAGGGACGTATTCATTTCAGATACATAACAACGGAATTCAAAATTGTGTCCTCCTATGTTCTCATCTAATGCATTATTACTGTTGTAAATCAAATTACTGTGTGACCCTGGACAATTTACTTAACCTCTCAATGCCACAATTTTCCACATAAAACGAGAATTGTAGCATTGGAATTAGAGGAGAAGCATGAGAAGCATGGAAGAATAGTGTCTGGCCAAATCAATAGAGACAGAAAGCAGCTTGGTAGTTGCCAAGGGCTGGGATGAAGGGGAATGGAACTGACTGCCGACGGACCTGGGGTTTCTTGGGGAAGTGACAATGATCTAAAATTGGATGGTAGTGATAGCTGCACAACTTTGTGTGTGAATATACTAAAAACCACTGAAGGGTACGTCTTAAAAGGTGAATTTCAGCCAGGCATGGTGGCTCACGCCTGTAGTCCCAGTGTTTTGGGAGGCCAAAGCAGGCAGATCACTTGAGCCCAGGAATTCAAGACCAGTCTGGGCAACATGGCGAAACCCTGTCTCTACAAAAACTACAAAAATTAGCCAATTAGGTGTAGTGGTGCATGCCTGTAGTCCCAACTACTCGGGATGCTGAGGTGCGGAGATCACTTAAGCCCAGGAAGGTTGAGGCTACAGTGTGCCACGATTGCACCACTGCACTCCACCCTGGGTGACAGAGTGAGTCCCTGTCTCAAAAAATAAAAATAAAAAAATAAAAGGTGAATTTCATGGTAAAGTGTATTTCAATAAAGTTGCTACTTTAAAAATTTTTTTAAAAATAGAATAGTGCCCGGCACACAGTAGGTGCCAAATAAAGGTTAGCTATTATTAGTAGTAATATCATTGTCATTATTTGGCCATTCTATGGCCTGAGTAAATCCCAAGAAATTCTCTATTTTTAATAAAAGCCTATAGAATCTAGAAAAGTGTTTCTAATTTATATACATGATTTAACATTTATACATTTATTTCCACTCAAATGTCTCAGAAACTAATAGTCTAAGGATCACAATTTTCAGTGTTGTGCACTGAGCTAAAACAGCTGCATGCAATGGATGTCTTATCAAATTATGATAAGCTTTAGATAAATTCTAATGACCTGATGTTACCCGAGAACTTGAACTGAAAGAGATTTTCATTTTTGTCTCCAGGAATAAACAGGCAGTCCAAAGACAGTTAGTAGTTATATTATATAAGGTATACAATTAAGTGTCCAAATACAGGCTTGCTAGCCTTCTAATGACATTTTGGGAGATACTGTTTATAAAAAGACAAATATAGTGAACAGTAAAATGCTTATTAGTCTCATGTCCTGTGACCCCATCTTGCCCAACAACAGGAAAACCCCACCACAATGAAAAGATCAAAATCAACTAATGTAATAAACTTCTTGAGAGGCAAAAGACTTAATGATTAACGGTTGACTTTTAAGACTATACTGCACATTCAACTATGTTGGCATCAATTGAATTTCTGTACTCTGAACAGCTATTAAATCCAGTCTTTACCCTTTCTATTGCTAAAGAATATGAAAACAGAGTCTTGGTCTCAGAAGTAGGAGCAGCAAGTGATTACTCATGATGGCAGTGATGTGCCACATTCTGCAGTGATGCTCGCATGCCTGAATTTCATCCGAAGCATGAAAGCCCCCAATTCCTGCAACAGGGTTTCCTTTGTTGGAGTCCCCTGTCCTTGGTGTCTTCACTTCTATAATCAGCTATGTGCCTTTGCAGCAAATCAGGAAAAGCTGTGTTGAGGGTTACAACTTCCAGACATTCAGGTCTTAACTTCCATCACAGAAAGCAGTGCACTTTTTTTCTATGTTAAGAAAATATTTATTCATCCCTTCAAGCCACTCACTTTCAGAAAGACAAACATTTATTTTATCAACCTTCATTTAACCCTCTTCCCATTTAGAAAACAAAAACAAAGACAAAAAACTACCAGTGCTAATTTACATAAACATACTCTTTGAGGCCGAAGCAAATCTGACTTTCAATGTGAAAAAATACAAAAACTAAGTTATTTCTAAACAGAAGGTCAGAATTGTCTGTTTTGAAAAAAATGGATTCATCAAATCAATCTTCAGCCAACAACTGTTCGAAAGTGATGTTAACATCACGCGTAGGCATGCTATGTTTTCTAGGATTTGACATTTTCAGTGATCAAGAATGATTGTATTTTGTAGCTGGAAATACCGCTACTAAAAAAAGAATGCTATAAATAGAACGATGTCTTTTGTTTCCAAAGTCAATATACTAGAACAATATGAAATATTTCGTGGCAAAGTTATCTTGGGGTAAATGCTACAGCCACACGTGCCACCGGCGAGTATTTTCGAGGCAAATAGAAAAAGGGTTAAATCAAATCAAATCAAATCAAATAAATAAAATAAAATCATTCTAAGTCACCCAAGAGCAAAGATAAAAACAGAACAAGCTGCCGTAAGTCTCAATATGTATAAACCACCTGCAATGTACACCTACACAACCTCCCCAAAGCTGTGGCCTTAGGAATTTCTGACCAAACAATTAGCCTGAGTAAAATTCAATAAAGACTTAATTCCCTTTGAGAAGCATGGTTACTTCTTTAATTTTACATTATATTCATTGAGACAGATTACGAAACAACTTCAGCGGAGAGAGAGCTTTATTGGGAAGTAAGAGAATTTCAGACATTGGAAAGAGATCATTAGAACCAATTTCGAAATGAGGATCAGTTCCAAAGTATTTTCTTTACTAATTCAAAGTTGAAACATTGGCTCTGTGTCCACAAAGGTTTATTTTACAATTTAAAAGGTAAATTGTAATAAATACAAATATATAACAAAAAATTCTGGACAAGGCTGGAACCAAGGGGACCCACTTTGTAATGTTTTGTAATTATCATTCCAAGAACCCATTTGGCCCCGTATTCACTTGGCTTATGTGGGGATGGAGAAAATATGATTTTGGAATCATATATCTACGTGTAGGTAGTCTTTAAATACAAAAGGATTAAATATTTAAATTCTATGATAAAGAAAAAATGTGTAATAAGAAAGTCCTATGTTTATCAACTAATAGTATATTTACAATGAGTGTTTTCTGCCTGACACCTAATCTTTGTCTGTTAGAGTTTTTCAATGTGCAATTTATAGAAGGCAACAGTTTATAATGCCTTAAAGTTAAGAGCCCTGTTTAGCTCAGAATCAACCTGTCCCAGATGCTCTGCTCCCTGACAAACCTTCACACTTGTGTGCATAAATATCTGAGAGTACAAGTAGGTGCACATGTGCAAAATGTACTTGTCTAAAGGGTAGCTAGTTTGACAAAGTCTAAAACCAAGAAAATAAACTACAATTCACCAACCCAAAAAACACATCTAATGGAAAAACTGCTAAGCCCACTATGAAAAGGCAGCAGCTGTAAACTCATCCCATCCCACGTCATGCTCTAAGCATCTAGCTGTTCTATTAATCAGCCATCAGAACAGTAAATCCCTCCCTGTTCACATGGTTAAATGCAAGCTTCTGATTTAGCTTTACTTTCTAGTTAAGAGGCCAGACTACAGAAAATAATAAAGAGCTCCTTTTAACTACGCTGCATCCAAACTGCCTCATTCCACCCTAAGAGAAGGTGCCCACATGATAATATGGACTAGAGATCTACCAATCTAAGCTTCTGAGGTCTTCTTTTTGGATAAGCTCTAGCATTGGAACATTGAGAATTTCAGTCAAGAAAATTACATGTTGACTACTAACATTTTAGACTAAATATTCAAAGCTAAGGAGCAAGATTAAAACTAGAGTGCCAACCAATATGCTGTTAAACATGGCAGAAAGGTGACTACACACAGGGACCAAAAAGGCTGATTCTTTGGAGGCCCCTTGCTCTTTCTTTTTTATTTTTTTAAGCCACAAGTGTAGAATTTCCTCTGATCAAATTCTGAATATTGGTTAATGCATGTTTTCTCATTCTCCATGTATGAACCCCCTCCTAACCTCTCTCATTGCCTTCTTAAGCTTAAGAGAGAGAAATAAAAGAAAATGGATATAGACCATCCATTTTTATTTGTGAGAAGAGAGGCATATTCGAATAGTTATAAGGCAATGTGTTTAAGAGCTGCACTTGAACTGGTATTCTCAAAACTGAAAATAGTTATCAACTCTATTCAACTTGTAAGTCATAGCCGTGTGCTTCCCAAGTCACTGGTTGTCACCCAAATGGACCACGGTGACTCCATCATGCCTTAAGGAGGCATCGTATACTGTGTGTAGTATGCACATGTATTTTTAAAGAAATGACATTAAGAGAGAAAAGAATAGCCTTTCAAACATGAGTTCCTCACAAAAGTGGTGACAGTGCTATATGGCTCCCTTTTAATCTCCTCACCTACCCAGTTACCAAATACCTCCAAAATTAGACAAAAGAGGGTCAGAGACAAAGCTCCATGGTGAGTTGCATCTTTCAGATGTGCTTTCAATTCACTGGTTTTTAATTTTCCATTCCTGATTTACTGAGGAGTAAAAGTGAGAATCATCCAACTGATGACAAAGTAAAACAGGAAAACAGGATAAACAGCTAGGGCTCTGCGGTTTGGAGGCTGGCTATCAGCAAGGAAAGCTGTGGAGGCTAAACAAAACAAGACAAAACAAAAAGGAAAGTTTAATGCAGTAATATTGTCACAACTACTAACATTTACTAAACATTCATATGCTTGACATAATCTGGAACACAGAAGTACACTAAAAGTTTAGTTGTACTGGTGGTCCTCAGAGATAAAGGCATTCTGCGACGTAGTTTTTCAGAGAGCCAAGGGCTTCTTATTTCAAGTACTAAACCATTTTGGATGGAAACCTTTCTAAAAGGAGTTTTTTACTCTTTTCTGGAAAAGTTACTGAACTGTGCTGAAAAGGCTTATAAAGATGTGTAAGGTTATTGCTCCTATGGTAAATGGCCTTCGGCTGCTGTGCTTTTGGAGCTAACGGTTCTTCAGAAATTATCAGCTCTTTTAAATGCAATCCCTCTCTTGTCCATCTAAGAAAAACCTACTCATCGTTTTACTCATCAAGAATCACCCTTCCGGCCAGGCGCGGTGGCTCATGCCTGTAATTCCAGACTTTGGGAGGCCAAGGCAGGCAGATCACCCGAGGCCAGGAGTTTGAGACCAGCTTGGCCAACGTGGTGAAACCCTCTCTAGTAAAAATACAAAAATTAGCCGGGTATGGTGGCAGCCACCTGTAATCCAAGCTACTCAAGAGGCTGAGGCAGGAGAACTGCTTGAACTCGAGAAGCAGAGGTTGCAGTGAGCCAAGATGGTGCCACTGCACTCCAGCCTGAGTGACAGAGCAAGACCCGGTCTCAAAAAACAAAACAAAAGAATCACTCCTCTCACTGGGTGCCATGGCTTGTGCCTGTAATCTCAGCTACTCGGGAGGCTGAGGTGGGAGAACTGCTTGAGGCCAGGAGTTCAGTACTGCAGTATGTTACGGTTCTACCACTCCACTCCAGGCTGAGTGACAGAGTGAAATCCCATCTCTCTCTTTTTTTTAAATAGAGACAGGGTTTCACCATGTTGGTCAGGCTGGTCTTGAACTCCTGATCTCAGGTGATCCACCCATCTTGGCCTCCCAAAGTGCTGGGATTACAAGCATGAGCCACCACACCCAATCTCCCATCTCTTTAAAAAAAATAATAGGAGGTGGCTGGCAAGATGGTCAAACTGAAACAGCTCTGCTCTGCAGCTCCCAGCGAGATCAATGCAGAAGGCAGGTGATTTCTGCATTTCCAACTGAGGTACCCAGCTCATCTCATCGGGACTGGTTAGACAGTGGGTATAGCCCACAGAGGGTGAACTGAAGTGGGGTTGCAGGGGAGGGTTGCCTCAACCAGGAAGCGCAAGGGATCCAGGGACTCCCTCCCCTAGCCAAGGGAAGCCGTGAGGGACTGTACTGTCAGGAATGGTGCATTCTGGCCCAGATACTATGCTTTTTCCATGGTCTTCATAATCTGCAAACCAGGACTCTCCCTTGGGTGCCTATGCCACCAAGGCCCTGGGTTTCAAACACAAAACCAGGTGGCCGTTTGGGCAGACACCGAGCTAGCTCCAGGAGTTTTTTTTCATACTCCAGTGGCACCTGGAATGCCAGTGAGACAGAACCGTTCACTCCTCTGGAAAGGGGGCTGAAGCCAGGGAGCCAAGTGGTCTAGCTCAGAGGATCCTATGCTGCTAAGATCCACTGGCTTGAAATTCTCACTGCCACCATAGCAGTCTGAAGTCAACCTCGGACACTCAAGCTTGGTGCGGGAGTGGCATCCAGCATTACTGAGGTTTGAGTAGTGTTACTGAGGTGAGGGATTTCCCCTCACCAGGTAAACAAAGCCTGGAAGTTTGAACTAGGCGGAGCCCACTGCAGCTCAGCAAAGCTGCTGTAGCCAGACTGCTTCACTAGATTCCTCCTCTCTGGACAGGGCATCTCTGAAAGAAAGGCAGCAGCTCCCATCTCCCTAGGACAAGCACCTGGGGGAAGGGGCAGATGTGGGCACAGCTTCAGCAGACTTAAACGTTCCTGCCTGCCAGCTCTGAAGAGAGCAGTGGATCTCCCAGCACAGCGATCGAGCTCTGCTAAGGGACAGACTGCCTCTTCAAGTGTGTCTCTGACCCCAGTGCCTCCTGACTGGGAGAAACCTCCCAGCAGGGGTCGACAGACACCTCATACAGGAGAGCTCTGGCTGGTATCTGGCGGGTGCCCCTCTGAGATGAAGCTTCCAGAGGAAGAAGTAGGCAGCAATCTTTGCTGTTCTGCAGCCTCTGCTGGTGATACCCAGGCAAACAGAGTCTGGAGTGGACCTCCAGCAAACTCCAGCAGACCTGAAGCAGAGGGGCCTGTTAGAAAGAAAACTAACAAACAGAAAGAAGCATCAATATCAACAAAAAGGATGTCCACACAGAAATGCCATCTGAAAGGCACTGACAGCAAAGACCAAAGGCAGATAAATCCACAAAGATAAGAAAAGCCAGTGTAAAAAGGCTGAAAATTCCAAAAACCAGAACGCCTCTTATCCTCCAAAGGATCACAACTCCTCGCCAGCAAGGGAACAAAACTGGACGGAGAATAAGTTTGATGAAGTGACAGAAGTAGACTTCAGAAGGTGAGTAATAATAAACTCCTCTGAGCTAAAGGAGCATGTTTTAACCCAATGCAAGGAAGCTAAGAACCTTGAAAAAAGGTTAGAGGAATTGCTAACTAGAATAACCAGTTTAGAGAAGAACATAAATGACCCGATGGAGCTGAAAACACAGCAGGAGAACTTTGTGAAGCATATACAAGTATCAATCTAAATCGATCAAGTGGAAGAAAGGATATCAGAGATTGAAGATCAACTTAATAAAATAAAGCAGGAAGACAAGATTAGAGAAAAAAGAATGAAAAGGAATGAACAAAGCCTCCAAGAAATATGGTACTATGTGAAAAGACTAAACCTACCATTGATTGGTGTACCTGAAAGTGACAGGGAGAATGGAACCAAGTTGGAAAATGCTCTTCAGGATATTATACAGGAGAACTTCCCAAACATAGTGAGACAGACCAACATTCATATTCAAGAAATACAGAGAACACCACAACGATACTCCTTAAGAAGAGCAACCCCAAGACAACTTCACCAAGTGAAACCTAAGTCAGATTCACCAAGGCTGAAATGAAGGAAAAAATATTAAGGGCAGTCAGAGAGAAAGGTTGGATTACCCACAAAAGGAAGCCCATCAGACTAACAGCAGATCTCTCAGCAGAAACTCTACAAGCCAGAGGAGAGTAGGGGCCAGT
>PVKP010031770.1:0-26607 GCA_004027715.1 Plecturocebus donacophilus | reverse complement strand
TTTAGCTCACAGAAGTTTCTTATTATCCACCTTCTGAAGCCTGATTCTGTGAGTTCATCACACTCATCCTCCGTCAAGCCTTGTTCTCCTGCTGATGAGGAGCTGCGATCCCCTGTAGGAGGAGAGGCATTCTGATTTCGGGTGTTCTCAGCCTTTTTGCACTGGTTTCTTCCCATTTTTGTGGATTTATCCACCTGTCATCTTTGTAATTGCTGACTTTCAGATTGGGTCTCTGGACGTCCGGCTTGTTGATGATGAAGTTTTTTCTGTTTCTTAGTTTTCCTTCGGGGGGCGCCCCTTCCCTACAGAGCTGGGCCTTCCCGGGTTCAGCTGCGCTTGTTCTCAGCCTCAGCCCTTCCAATTGCTGCTCTCCTTGTGGGGATGGGACCAGCCGAGCCCGACTAAAAGGGCATCCAGTCCCGTACACTCCGCACCCGGAAGCGCTGCGCCGGCCAAAAGAGTCGCGCTGGCGACCCGTGTGGCTCCTTCACCGGGAATCTCCCAGTCTGTGGGCATCAAAAATTCGTCTGCAATTGCGGCATCCACTCGCTCCTTGCGCTTTCACTGGGAGCTACAATCCTGAGCTGCTGCTCGTGGCCATCTTGGATCAGCTTTTAAAAATCATAATATCAGACCAGGTGTTCATGCCTATAATCCCAACACTTTGGGAGCTGGAGGCAGAAGGATCGCTTGAGCCCAGGAGTTCAAAATCAGCCTGGGCAATGTAATAAGACCCTGTCTCTACCCAACCCCCCCAAACAATTAATTAGCCACGTGTGGTGGCTTGCACCTGTAGTCCCAGCTACTTGGGAGGCTGAGGCATGAGGATTGCTTGAGACTTGGAGGTGAGGCTGCAGAGAGCCATGATCCTGCCACTGCACTCCAGCCTGGGCAACAGAGTGAGACCCTATCTCTAAAAAAATAAAATTTAAAGGCTGGGCATGATGGCTCATTCCTGTACTCCCAGTACTTTGGGAGGCCAAGGCAGGCGGATAACAAGGTCAGGAGTTCTAGACCAGCCTGGCCAACACAGTGAAACCCCGTCTCTCCTTAATAAAAAAAAAAAAATTAGCTGGGTGTGGTGGCACGCACCTGTAGTTCCAGCTACTTGGGTGGCTGAGGCAGGAGAATCACTTGAACCCAGGAGGTGGAGGTTGCAGTGAGCCAAGATGCTATTGAACTCCAGCCTGGGTGACAGAGTGAGACTCTGTCTCAAAAAATAATTTAATTTTAAAAATTCTAAGGTTGTGTGTCTCCACACACACACACACACACACACACAGCAGCCTGCAGTCCTGCATGGCAGCTCCTGGTGAGAGCCGAGTCCACAGGGGCCCAGGTCAGTCTCCTTGTATATGAGACCATGAGCCTTAGAGTTGGTGACTCCTTCCCTATACATGGGGATTCTGGAAGCTTCAGGAAAGACTGAAAGGTCTCAGACAGGTACAAATTGTATAGGCAGCAGAGAAATAGGTATGGCGGTGTGAACTGAACATAAATATCATGTGAGCCAGTACTTATTGAGCACTGACTGTATACCCTGCATGTGCTAAGTGCTTTACATGCACTCTCGAATTTAACATTAGAAGTACTCACCATGGCAGGATTTTTCCACTTGTGTGTGTGGAGGAAGTAGCAATGGCTGTTGCAGTAATAATCCACAGAGGCTTGCTGGTATTTTGTGTATACTTTGAATTTATTTATTTATTTTTAATAGATGGGATCTTGCTTTGCTGCCCAGGCTGGCCTCAAACTCCCGGCTTCAAGCAATCCTCCCACCTCTGCCTCCCAAAGTGCTAGGACTGCAGGGGTGAGCCCCCATGCCTAGCTTATAAAATGAATTTCTTTTTTTTTTTTTTTTTTTTTATAAAGACAGGGTTTCACCATGTTGGTCAGGCTGGTCTTGACCTCCCGACCTCAGGTGATCCGCCGGCCTTGGCCTCCACAGTGCTTGGATTACAGGCATGAGCTGCCATGCCCGGCCTAAAATGAATTTCTTAAATGGGTATTAAGAAAATAGCATTCAACTAGTAAAGTTAACTTTTTAAATTTATTTAAATTAAAAAAAACAATTTTAGGCCAGGTGTGGTGGCTCACCCCTGTAATCCCAGCACTTAAGAAGGCTGAGGCAGATGGATCACTTAAGGTCAGGAGTTCGAGACCAGCCTGGCCCACATGGCAAAACCCCAGTTCTACTAAAAATACAAAAATTAGCCAGGCGTGTTGGTGCTCACTTGTAATCCCAGCTACTTGGGAAGCTGAGACATGAGAATTGCTTCAACCTGGGAGGCAGAGGTTGCAGTGAGCCAAGATCACACCACTGTACTCCAGTCTGAACAACAGAGTGAAACCCTGTCTCAAAAAAAAAAAAAAAAAAAAATTAGTTTAGAGATGGGGCATTGCTGTGTTGCCCAGGTTGGACTAGAACTCTTGGACTCAAGCATCCCTCCTGCCTCAGCCTCTTTGATAGCTGGGACTATAGGTGCATGCCATCACATCCAGCTGGTAAAATTAACTTTCAGTAAGCATGAGGGGTGGTGATGAAGAGGTCAGGGCTAGAGCTAGATGGGCTGAGTTCAAATCCTGTTTCTCCACTCTGACTGTGTAATAGCTGTGGTCAAGTTAGTTAACCTCTTTGAGCCTCTGATTTCTCACCTGTCCAGGTGGGTTATGAACAGGCCCACCTCACAGTGTTGAAAGGATTCAGTGAGTTCACACGAAGTGATTAGAAGTGATTGGGACTGGGCTCAGTGGCTCACGCCTGTCATCCCAGCACTTTGGGAGTCCAAGGTGGGCAGATCACTTGAGGTCAGGAGTTCAAGACTAGCCTGACCAACATAGGGAAATCTCATCTCTACTAAAAACAGAAAATTAGATGAGCATGATGGTGCATGCCTGTAATCCCAGCTACTCAGAAGACTGAGGCAGGAGAATCGCTTGAACCCAGGAGGTGGAGGTTGTGGTGAGCCGAGATTATGCCATTGCACTCCAGCCCAGGCAACAAGAGCAAAACTCCGTCTCACAAAAAAAAAAAAAAAAGGAAAAAAAAAAGAAGAAGTGATTGGGATGACAGTCCACGTGAAGGGATTAGAAGAGGTTCGTCGTGAATGTGCAGAAAGCCCTAACTCTTAAGGATTAGGGTCAAAAAGAAAAGAAAGGAAAGGGAAAATGCTCACCACTTGAGACCTGTCTGGAAATTGCTGCACTTAGAATAAATTTCTTCTCAGCTCCAACATCTTTGATGGTGATTTTATCAGGAAAATACTAATAAAGCCACTGTTTGGTTCAACTTCTGATACTTGCTTTTTTAAAAAGTAATAATACTTTGCCTTGTTTAGGATTCAGTGAAAATGCTGTTCTTCATTTTGGGGGCCAGTGGAATTCACTGTTTCACTTGCTTCTTGTGCACACATTTGAGTGTCTACTGTATACAGGCACTACCGAAGAGACAGGGTGACCAGGACAACTCTTCCTATCTCACGGAGCTTCCAGTCTATTGGGGTTGGGATGGAGTAGTAACACGCTCCCCGCCCCCTTTCCCCGTAAGCATGAGACACAAGCCAAGGAAGCTTTGTGTGGGAGGCACGCTGGCATTGCTGGAGCTGCTTGGTAGGGCGCACTCCAGGAAGGCTTCCAGGAGGAAGGGGCTTCCCATCCCAGAGGTCTAAGACCTTAAAGCTCCCCAGGTATTAGCTCACATCTCAAGCTCCTAACGTATTCCTAGAGACAGTTGTTGGAGTGGGATTGGTAGAACTCCGCTGTACCCGGAGCCTCCGAGGTGCACCAGGCTGGAGCCACACTGGTCTCTCCTTGCTGCCAAAGGCCCCTTCAAGGATGAGGCGCAAATCCACTAAGGGCTGTTTCCCACCCAGTTATATTCCAGACCAGAGAGACAAGCTGGCGGCCCGCGTGCCACACCCAGCACAGCGATGTGTTCCAGTGGCCCATACAGTATTTCTTTGCACCGAATTATCACCAGCACTTAAATCAACGTTTTATTTATTTAACCGACCATTATCACCAGGAGAGTTCATGTAAAACTGCACATTTTCAGCCTCTTTTGAAAGCTTCAGTGAGGCAGCCTTCGCCCAAATTTGCCCAGGGCAGTGATGGGGGCACTAACAAGACGGCTGAGCTCTCCGGGGGCAGGAAGGCAGGACCAGCTGGGGGGTTGGGGAGGCTGGGGGAGGCAGTCCTACCTGGCCCTCTATTCCAGTTTCCTTGCCTGCCTGACCCCTGGTGGCTTTTGGGTTTGTACCCTATCTAAACCCATGACCTGTTCTTCTATGGCCTGGGGGCTGAGCTGTAAACAGTGCATACCAACTGTCCTTCCTGGTGAGGCTGTGACCTGCTGGCACAGCTGAGGGGTGGGGATGGATGTAGGCAAAAAAAAAAATGGTAAGTAATGTGTAAGGCAAATTGAAGAGTCATAAGCGCTGTGGACAAAAAGCAGGATAAGGAGAATTGGGGTGAGGACAAATTGGGGGATTTTAAACAGGAGAGTCACAAAATATCTCCTTGAGAAGGCGGTGACTGAAGCAGAGCTGGAGAAGGGGGTTGGGAGCAATGTGGGTGTTTAGGGGAGCTGGGGGTGAGCGGGGTGTTAGAGGGATGCAGAGGAAGCCACAAGGCTGGAGCAGGTGTGCGAGGGCCAGGGAGGAGGTCTGGGGCCTGTGGATAGATGGACAAATGGATGGTCCAGGTGCACCCCAGGGTGGGGACTACTCCTCAGAGTCCATCGGGAGCCACAAAGGGTGCTAAGCCGAGGAGGGACAGAACTCTTCTGGCTATGTGTGGAAAATGGACTGCAGGGATTAGGGAGCCCGGGGGGAGGTGACTACACCGTCCAGGTGAGAAAGGATGGTGGCCCGACCAGGTGGGAGCAGTGGGAGGTGGATTTGATTCTCACACTGTTTTAAAAGAAGAGACTTCTGGGGGATTGTATGTAGGTGCTGAGGATGACGCCTACATATCCTTTCCAGATGCTGAGGTCTCTCGTCCTGAGCATCTGGAAAGATGGGACTGCTGAAAGCTTTGGAGGGAAAGCCACCAGAGGGCAGGGGAACCCAGGAGTCCGGGGTTGGCCATGGCAAATTTGAGATGGCTCTCAGACACCCAGGTGGGGGGTCAGGGAGGCAGCCGATTCAGGGCTGAGGTGGGGGCTGGAGAGAGATGAGGAGCGGCCAGTGTGGAGATAGTGCCTAGTGTCCCAGACCTCACAGTGGGCACAACTAGAGACAGGAGCCGGGGCCACTCAACCTGGAGGGGTCACCTTCCGCCTGGGAAGCCCAGAACAGGCACAGGGCAGAGCTTCTGTGGTCCTTCCCTGGTGGGACTGCTGACCCCCCTCTGGCATCCCTTCCCCTCTCTCCCAGGGCCACTGTTCCCAGATGTGCCACAACGTCTTCATCGTGGAGTCGGTGTGCGTGGGCTGGTTCTCGCTGGAGTTCCTCCTGCGGTTCATTCAGGCACCCAGCAAGTTCACCTTCCTGCGGAGCCCACTGACGCTGATCGACCTGGTGGCCATCCTGCCCTACTACATCACGCTGCTGGTGGACGGCGCCGCCGCGGGCCGCCGCAAGCCCAGCGCGGGCAACAGCTACCTGGACAAGGTGGGGCTGGTGCTGCGCGTGCTGCGGGCGCTGCGCATCCTGTACGTGATGCGCCTGGCGCGCCACTCCCTGGGGCTGCAGACGCTGGGGCTCACGGCCCGCCGCTGCACCCGCGAGTTCGGGCTCCTGCTGCTCTTCCTCTGCGTGGCCATCGCCCTCTTTGCTCCCCTGCTCTACGTCATCGAGAATGAGATGGCCGACAGCCCCGAATTCACCAGCATCCCTGCCTGCTATTGGTGGGCCGTCATCACCATGACGACGGTGGGCTACGGCGACATGGTCCCCAGGAGCACCCCGGGCCAGGTGGTGGCCCTGAGCAGCATCCTGAGTGGCATCCTGCTCATGGCCTTCCCGGTCACCTCCATCTTCCACACCTTCTCCCGCTCCTACCTGGAGCTCAAGCAGGAGCAGGAGAGGGTGATGTTCCGGAGGGCGCAGTTCCTCATCAAAACCAAGTCGCAGCTCAGCATGTCCCAGGACAGTGACATCTTGTTTGGAAGTGCCTCCTCGGACACCAGAGACAACAACTGAGTGGAGGACACCTGCCCTGCCTGCCCTCTGTGGTCCGAAGCCATTGCCATCCACTGCAGATGCCTGGAGAGGGACAGGCCGCTTCCCAGTGCAGCCCTGACGCAGCACCGACCCCCACACACCCGGGGAAGGACGCTGTCAATCCCACACCCTGGGAAGGACACCCGCACATCAGCAGAGGGGCCGGCCCCTCCGCCTCCAGCTGTGAAAGGAAGCTGAGTCACCAGCCCAGCCCCGCCCATCCCAGCCCCTATGTCTGTTTCCCTCAATAAGGAGATGGCTTGTTCTTTTCACCATGCAAATAACATGCCCAGCAAAAACTTGCTTTATGGGTCTGCCTGGAGAAAAAAAAATAGAAATGGCAGCAACAACATGTCTGTCTCTAATGTGGATCATGTCCAGGGAAAGGAAACTGATGAGAAAGAGAGCATGCCTCCCATGGGCTCTCGAAAGAGGGAGCTGTGTTTCCCGGCACAGCCAGCCATGTGGGACTGGAAGTAAAGGGCCCTGTGTTCTTGGGTTGTTCAGGCCTAGTGGGGCACTACTGGGGTTGGAGAAAAAGAGAGAGAACAGACACTTTTAGGAAAATGACCAGTGAATACTCTCTCGTTTCTCTTTGACTCCCCCAACCTCCGGGCCTTTCTTTCTCCCTTTTCTCTTTTCTCCTTTTTTCCTTCTCTCCCATCCTCTATTTACCTCTTTACGCCTTAGGGCCGGCTTCTCAAACTTTCCCCCAAAGGTGCCCCTGACAGTTGAGAAGTCATTAGGAAGCCTGTCAGTGTTGCTGACTATACGTTGGTGAAATCACTTCTTTTTTTTTTTTTTTTTTTTTTTTTTTTTTGAGACAGAGTCTTGTTCTGTTGCCAGGCTGGAGGGCAGTGGCACGATCTCAGCTCACTGCAACCTCCGCCTCCTGGGTTCAAGCAATTCTCCTGCCTCAGCCTCCTGAGTAGCTGGGACTACAGGCACATGCCACCACACCCAGCTAATTGTTTTGTATTTTTAGTAGAGATGGGGTTTCACCATGTTGGTCAGGATGGTCTCGATCGACTGACCTCGTGACCTGCCCTCCTCAGCCTCCCAAACTTCATTTTATCTTTAAAAAATTGTGTGGTGTTTTCACTCTACTCCACATTTATTTTAATTTGTGAAAAATATGCTTTACATCATATACCTGTATATAAATCTAAACCTAAAGCGGGGACGGATGTTTTTGAAAGGGGGCTACAGTTCCCTGGGCAGCCTGAGAAGCACAATCTGCAGCCCCCAGAGGCCTCCTGTGCCCCCAAAGACCTGCAGAGCACCCACCAGACCTGCAGGGCACCCACCAATCTGCAGATCACCCACCTGACCTGCAGATCACCCACCCGACCTGCAGAGCACCCACCCGACCTGCAGGGCACCCACCGACCTGCAGATCACCCACCAGACCTGCAGAGCACCCACCGACCTGCAGATCACCCACCCGACCTGCAGAGCACCCACCCGACCTGCAGGGCACCCACCGACCTGCAGATCACCCACCAGACCTACAGAGCACCCAGCAGACCTGCAGGGCACCCACCGACCTACAGAGCACCCACCAGACCTGCAGGGCACCCACCGACCTGCAGAGCATCCACCAGACCTGCAGGGCACCCACCTGACCTGCAGGGCACCCAACGACCTGCAGGGCACCCACCTGACCTGCAGGGCGCCCACCGACCTGCAGGGTACCCACCTGACCTGAAGGGCACCCACCAGACCTGCAGGGCACCCACTGACCTGCAGGGCACCCACCAGACCTGCAGGGCACCCACCAGATCTGCAGGGCACCCACCGACCTGCAGAGCACCCACCAGACCTGCAGGGCACCCACCTGACCTGCAGGGCACCCAAGGACCTGCAGGGCACCCAAGGACCTGCAGGGTACCCACCTGACCTGCAGGGCACCCACCCGACCTGCAGGGCACCCACCGACCTGCAGGGCACCCACCGACCTGCAACAGGTCTTCAACTTCATATCGCATATGTGACCCACAGTAGAGAGAGAGCCCAGGCCAGCCCAGCAGATTCCTCCCCAGCTAACAGGGCATAGAGTCCCTCAGTGCCAGGTGTAGGGAGGGGGCTTTCCACTCAGGTCATGGTCACAAGCCTGTCCTAACCCTCAAAGACACAGCCACATCATCCCCATCCCAGCACCTTCACACATGCCCACCCCTCTGCCAGGGATGCCCTTCCTGCAGAAGCCTGCATGGCGGGCTCCTTCCCAGGGACGCCTTCCCTGACCACTTCTCAAAGAACCCACACCAGCACCACCCCACCGCTCTCCCCTTACTAGGCTTGGTCTTCTGTATCCACTCATCAACCTCTGAAATGGAATCATTTATTCCTCTTGTTAGCTACAGAACTCAGCGATGTGGCTCACTCCTGACTCCCAGCACTTAGCATAGGGCCAGTACCTAGTAGGTGCTCAATTTATTGAAAGACTGTTAGCCAGGTGTGGTGTAATCCTAGCTACTTGGGACGCTGAGGCAGGAGAATCCCTTAATCCAGGAGTTGGAGGCTGCAGTGAGCCATGATTGCACCTGAGAATAGCCACTAAATTCCAGCCTTGGTGACAGAGTAAAATAAATTAATTAATTTAAAAAATAATGAAGCGAAATAGGAAAGAGGGCCAGAAAGCAGAAGGCATTTATTCTTAACATTGGATATTGGGTCCTCCCAGCACCCCTCTTTCTCTCTCGCTCTCCCCCGCTCTCCCCCGCCCCCTCACTCTTCCTTCTCTCACTGCCTCTCCGTCTGTCTCTTTCCTCTCTCCCTCTCTCTGTTTCTCCTCTGCTCTCTATCTCTGGTGGTGAGGCCACCTCGATCTCAGTACAATATACACGTGGTGATGCAGAGTGGAAATATCAACTGAGTCATGAGGGCCTCGTTAAAGTCTCCCCACACACCTGCTTCCAATGACTCATGCCTGCAAAGTAAGTTTTCCGACTAATTAGCACTACCTTCTCCAGCCCGGTGGGTGTCAGGCAATCGTGCACTGCCGTCATCTTTAATAATGCTTGAGATTTACGGAATGACCTTTTATTGCCCCCAAAAGGGGCTATGAGAGGCAGAAGGCCACTGGAAATGCTAACCACACAGAAATATGGCACCAAAAGAAGTATAAAATGGAGCCCTTTAAAATTCAGGGGAGCGGGGAAGTAAAGCCATGTGGGGTGGGGGAGGGATCCCTGAATGGAACAGCACTGGGAGGAAAGAGAAACAGAGGCTAGGGTGGTGCAGGGAGGCCGGGGTCCCTGCCTGGTCAAGGTTTGTGGCATCATCATGCAGGTTCTGACCTGTCCTGGTGGCCGACGCAGAGACACAGACTTGGGCACCTCTCAAGACCTCACTGAGAGAGGGACAAAGTACTCCCGACCCTGACCCTCATGCCTGGAGAGGGACTTCAGGGCTCTTGGCCCTAATTCTGAAGCTGAGGGGCTTCTAGACACCTAACAAACTGTTTCCAGGGCTGCGAGGCTAAGATCATGACTTTTCAACTTCTTTTTAGCAGTGGAACCTATTTTTCCCATGGAATCGGATGCAGAAAGCCCAGCTATAAATCAGACGGAGTAAGAGCCGTTCTGAGCAGTGTGGGGACACAATTCCTTATGGGAAGTCCCTAATGGGATTCGCTTTTGACCCTGGTACAGACAGCTAATTCCATACACGCAGGGGACTGTCACTCCTCTGGGGGAAACAGCAAAACAGAGCTTTCTAAATGTGTTTTATTTTAAAGATCATATGGTTTATCCCCCTTCTCTGATTAGCTCATTGCTTCTCTGGGACTCACAGTTGGGGTCAGAAAAGCTGATTGAACCATACAGATTCTCAAGCCAGGCGCGGTGGCTCACGCCTGTAATCGCAGCACTTTGGGACGCCGAGGCGGGGGGATCATGAGGTCAGGAGATCGAGACCATCCTGGCTAACATGGTGAAACCCTGTCTCTACTAAAAATACAAAAATTAGCTGGGCGTGCTGATGGCACGTGCCTGTAGTCCCAGCTACTCGGGAGGCTGAGGCAGGAGAATCACTTGAACCCAGGAGGCAGAGGTTGCAGTGAGCTGAGATCGCGCCACTGCACTCCAGCCTGGTGACAGAACAAGACTCCATCTCAGGAAAAAAAAAACAACAGATTCTCAGGTCCCCCCTCTGAGCAGGGCCGGGGATAGTGAGGCGCTTGCTTTTGGCCCAAAATTCAAGGGAAAGCCCAAGAAATGGGTAATTGAGATCAATTATACTTTAATGTAATATTTTTTAAAATCAAAATTACTGCCAAAACATTCACAATGCATAACATTTCAAAACTACACAGGATCTGTCTTTGCACTCACCTTTGTTCTGGTCTTGTCCTGACGCCCCTGGTCGGGCTTGATAGGTGTCCAGAAGCCTCCCAGCTTCAGAACTAGGGTGTGTCCTCGAGAGACAGCGCTAACCAGCCGGTCTCCAAAAAAGCGCGGGTGGGAGTCTTTGGCACTGAATACCACAGCTGCATCCCATCCCACTGATGGGCATCAGGGTGGGTACCGGTGACACCTTTTCCGGCAACAGGCACTGGAGACTGGGCCCTTGCCTTCGTGGGGCCCACACAGGGGTGGCGAGAGAGAGACGGTGAACATGTGGCCAGAAGAAAACAATTTCTGATGTTGGTGAACACAAGGCTGACCTGGCAAAGAGTAACCAGGTGGGGCACAGCCACTTCACATGGTGCGATCAGGGAAGGACCTGCCGAGGAGGGGGCATTTACATGGAGACCTGGAGGAGCGGGAGAGGCCGCAGTCCAGGCTAAGGAGACGCCAGTGCACAGGCCCAGAGGTGGAGAAGACCGGGACACTCCACCAGCCCTCGAGGGAACACGAGGGCAGAGACATAGCCCCCTGCTGGGATGGGCCCGGAGAAGTCTCAGGTGCATTTCCAGAGTCCCCGCTGTGAGCCAGGCTCTGTCACAGCAGTAGGGACAAAACTGGACTCCAGTTCTGGGGCCAGAACTGGACTCAGTCCCTGCCCTGGAGTTGCTGGTAATTTAGTGGAGGGAGAAAACCGAGTGAATAAAATATTTCTGTACATGTGGGATGACAGAGGGATGAGGCCACAGAAGCCTAGAAAGACACCAGCCAAAGAAAGCAGGATTTTCACTCAGATTACCATTTGCTAAAATGGCCTCACATCTGTTTTCATGCTGAAAAAAGAAATCGGATTCCCACTAATACTTATCTCTCGCTCTCTTCCCTCACCCGCTCCCCCTCCAGTCCTGTCAGCCTATATCCGGAATCCCATCACTTTCCTCCTCCTCCCGTCCTCTCCCTCCTGGATGGTGGCAGGAGCACCTCCTGGTCTCCCTGCTCCCCTGCGGCAGCGGGAGGACAAAAGTCCAATCACACCCCACCTCTGCTCAGCGTCCCACCCCTGTGCCTCCCCAGCCCCAACTCTGACAGTCCATCCTGCTCACAGTCCAAGCCAGAGTCTCTCAGCCCCAGCCACCGACTGGGTCTCCTTGCCTCCCCTTCGTCTCTCCTTTCCAGCTACACCGGCCTCTCGTCTGTTCAATGAACAGACCAAGCACTATCCTGCCTCAGGGCCTTTGTGCCTGCTGTTCCCTCTGCCTGGAAGACCTTTCCCAAAAACAGAGCCACGTCACTCACTACCTTCACTCAGGTCTCTGCTCAAATGTCACCTAAACATCGAGGCCTTATCTGGCTCTTTCTCCCAGCTCTGTATAAAAGGCCACACTCCTGCCATGTCCCCAGTGTATTAAACAGGCCTTGTTTTCTGTATTCTGATGCTCTGTCATCTGGGACCTTGCTGACCCTGGAGGGACTGCTCCTCCCTGGGTTGGTCAATTCCTAGGGACAGTGCACAACTCGCCTGGAATGTGCCTTTCCTATGCAAGCCACAGAACCCGGAATGCACACCCCAGCCACCTCCTTACGGAGCTCTCAGATTCCAGGCCACTGTCCACCTGCCTGAAGCACTCCAGGGCCAGGTACCAAACAGCCAAAGGAAGGCCTCATGCCCGGAACCTGCTGAAATTAGTCCAATCAGCCAACCCTGCACCTGCTCACCCTGTCCCATGCCCATTCCTCTCCACGGAAACCACAGTAAACGCTCTTGCTCACATTCCCCCGACCTCCTTACTGGCCTGGGTGTGTCCCTGTGTGTCCCAGCTCCATAGCTTGACATGCCACCCTCCTCTTGGGAACTGTGAGTAGCAAACTATCTTTTCAATGGCAGTCATCACCAGATAGGTTAGCCTCACCAAACCCAAATAAAATCAAACCGAGATTTAAAAACACCCAGCCCCTTGCCCCTCTTTATCCTTTTCTAAGTATCTGTATTATTCACTGACACATTAAATTCATATTTGTAGCCAGGCACGGTGGCTCATGCCTGTAATCTCAGCACTTTGGGAGGCCGAGGCGGGTGGATCACGAGGTCAAGAGATCGAGACCACCTGGTCAACATGGTGAAACCCCGTCTCTACTAAAAATACAAAAATTAGCTGGGCATGGTGGCGCATGCCTGTAGTCCCAGCTACTTGGGAAGTTGAGGCAGGAGAATTGCTTGAACCCAGGAGATGGAGGTTGTGGTGAGCCGAGATCACGCCATTGCACTACAGCCTGGGTAACAAGAACAAAACTCCATCTCAAAAAAAAAAGATCCATGCCTACTTACAGATGCCACAATTACAGCAGGCAAATAACTCCTCCCCAACAGATCACCTAATGAGTTCTGCCGAGAAACAGCCTCCACATGTGAGGTTAGTCCTCCATCCACATCCTTGTATTTTGAATCGAATGTATGAAGAGATACAGTGGGACTTGGGTTTGCAACCATAAAATACAGCCTGAAAGATTTCTTATTCCTTTACAGAAAGAAGTGTGCCATCACCCAAAATGACCTGTAAAAATCCAAGCTCAATTTGTTGAAATAAACATTAAACCACCAGGACTATCTCCTGGGCCCCAGTTACTTGGTAGCTGTAGTGATTCTACCGCATTTGTAATTGTGTAGGCTTGGGACTCAACAAAGTAGTAACAAGTCAATTTAACAGGGGGCCAGAATGGCTGCTAAATGGACAGAGACTGCTTCTCCATCAAAATGATTCAATGGGAAATGCCTCACCTTCAAAGCTCAGGGGTCTTTTGCAACTGCCATAAAAATTACTCAGCAGTAGCACTTAACCAGCCTACCTGGAGACCGCCGTGGGGAGGGACGGGAGGCAGTGGGAAGAAAGCAATGCCTGTGTCCTCGCCCTCCGCTATTGAATCTCATCCCGCCCAAGCTGCTGAGCTGTGGCTGGTTTTCAACAGAGACTAAATTGGGATGCTCAGCTGAAAGCAAATCTAAGACTTACAGTCTTCCAAGAAAGACTTGGAGTAGACCTCTCAGCCTCCTCCACAAGCCCGAAGCAACAGCTGGTGTTTGCCCAGAATCCCAGGGCAGGGTCTGGGAGAGTGATGAGTGTGGCTCTGCAGGAGGGCCAGTCCATCTCCATCTCCATCTCCATGACTCAGTTCTCGCATATTCGCCTGCAGGGACCAGGGACAGATCTAGAGTGGAAACAAGTAAAACCCCTTGTGACGGCAGAATTGTTCTCTGCCCTGGGACTTCCGGACACCCTGGTGCTTGGACGGCAAACTCTGCTGGCTGCCTGCATGAAAGCTGTTCGCGCTTCTCCCCCACCAACAGGCCCCTCGTTTGTCCCAGGTTTCAGTGTGCCAGTCCCAGAGTGGGAAACTGAGGTAATCCCACTCCCTTTACCGGTGAGTCATCAGAGGTGAGATGTGACCCAGTCCTGGCCAATAGGACCTTAGAGGAAGTTGGTCTGAGATGGCTAGGTGCAGGGGAAACTTTCCCTGTGTAAACAGCAAGCCTTTGAGCCCCTTTCTGCCTTGGGTGCTGTTGAAAGAAGACAGGGGTCAAAGAAGCTGTGGGGACCCTGCCCGGTGCACCCAGCAGCCCCCTTCTCAGTGTCATAACTCCCCGCAGCCTCCTCTGCCACAGGAACCAAAGCATCCGGAGATGCCTGGGAAGTCACGCCCCCACCTGACCAGGGCAGCTCGTGGCAATGACTGATTGACACAGGGGTCCAAGTCTTCAGACCCCACCTCAAGGTGGAGCTTCGTCTGCAACTCCGTTCACACTGGGAGCTCCCTGTGGATCAGGCTGCAGTGAAGCTCCCGCTGAGCCATCTTTGCTTCACTTCTTCCCCTGCCCAATCCTGCCTCTCTCCTGCTTTACAGGACTCTCCTAAGAGCAATCCCTCAACTCATAGCATGCGCCGAATCCTCACCTCATGTGCGCATGAAAAACACCCCACCCACATCCCCAGCTAGGGGATTTGCAGGGAGTCTGACCCAAGATGACAGGACCTGTAGCCGGATGGTCACACTTGCGACTGGAGACAGCGAGTGGGAGGAAGGAAACCTGACCCGATAACGGTGGGGGTGCCGAGGGCTGAGGACGAAAAGAGCCTGCTGGGTCCATGAAGATAGCGCTGAGCTGCTGAACTCACCCAGACAATGTTTGTCTCTAGGATTTTAGCTACTGCTAATGAGGGGGACCAAGTATCTTAGTTTGCCCAGGACTGAGAGAGTTTCCCAGGATGCTTCGTCTCACATTTAATATTTCATGCTAAAACCAGAAAAGGCCCAGGAGAACCAGGCTGAGCTGGTCGCCCTACTGCTCGTCAGGCATTCTCTGCTTGCAGTCAGAGGCGTGGCCCGATGATGTGATTATGACCCCCATTCTATAGCTGGAGAAGCCAGGTGAGCTGAGCACGCAGGATTAGGGTGGCTCCCGCCCAGCACTTCAGGAGGTGGAGGAAGGATCGCTTGAGCCCAAGAGTTTGAGACCAGCCTGTACAACATGGCAAATCCCTGTTTCTACAAAAAATATAAAAATGAGCCAGGCATGGTGGTGCGCACCTGTAGTCCCAGCTGTTGAGGAGGCTGAGGTGGGAGGATCTCCTGAGCCCAGGGAGGCTGCAGTGAGCCTTATTGTACCACACTGCACTCCAGCCTGGGCAAGAGTGAGACCCTCTGTCAAAAAAAACAAAACACACACAAAAAAAACACAGAGTGATGTTATGCAACTATATAGCCAGTTAGAGGCTGGAATTCGAAATCCGATCTTTTGACCAATCCAGGGCTCTTTGTACAACACTCATTTCATGAAGGAGGCACTTTCAGGCCCAGGCACGACACTGACTACCAACTTTAGTGGGTGCTGGAGTCGCTTTTCCTAGCATCCATTCCCAGAGTGTCTGGTGACAGCCACTGTGACCGAAACTCTAGTGGCCCATCCAACCATCCACTTTCCCCTTCCCCTTAGCAACAGGGCCCCAGTGTTATCCAGGCACACTGCCACCAGGAATAGAGACTGTACCTGCCAGTCTCCTTTACAGCAAGGTGTGGACAGATGAGTAAGTCCTGGCCAGGAATTTGTAAGCAAAGTCTTGTAGGGAACTTTGAGAAGCCTCCTTTAAAGAGAGAAGATGGTCCTTTTTTTACTTCCTGTTACTGGAATATAGGTGTGATTGCTGGATCTCCAACAGCCCTCTTGGACCATTAGTTGACTATGAGGATAAAAGACAAGGGCTGAGGGTGGGGGAACAGAAAGATGAGAGCCTGGGTCCTTGAGGACACTTTAGAGCTCAGTCTTGGACTCCTTCCTCAGCATGGGTGTGGGGATTTTTATAGCCTGGACAGCAAAGACTCTCTCTCTTCCTCTGGGAATATCAACCTGAGTAGTTTAGAGATGGAATCCTGAGAATGCAGTTAACAAAAAAGAAACAGAACAAAAGAATAGGGAGAAAAAACTAGGTTCTAATGACAGCGATAGATCCAGCAGTTCCTGAAGCCATCCCTTTTCTTGAACTGTTTAGTCATCTTATCTGATAAATTCTCTTTTTAAAGTAGTGGGGTTGGGTTTCTGTCACTTTTGCTGGCTGATGCATGCCCGAATCTAAATTAGAAGTCCAGGAAGCGTCCTGCAAACTTCAGCATTTTTCCTTTTGGCCTATTAGGACACCCTTTACGATAACAGCGTCTTAAACCTGGACTTAGCAGTCTAATTGGCCAAACACACTGGTCTTTAGGCAGAGACAACCCACAACATTTTCTTCATCTTGTGGTTTGCTTTCAACAGAGAATACATTGAGACATCCAGCGGTCACATCCATGTTCCGGTCACAGGAAGAACGGAGAAGGACCACCTCTCCCACGTGAAGGAGCTACACCGAACAGGCACGTGCTACTATGTGAGTGGGACAAGCTAGAGCAGCAGAAAGTATGACAAGTGCTGGGACAAACAGAAGAAACGCGGGCTTTGGAGCCAGAAACCTCAAATGTGATTCCTTGATAAGTCACTGCCTCGCTGTGTGACCCTGGGCAAATTACTGAACCTCCCTGAACGTCTAGTTTATCCTCTTTAAAAAGGGAACAATAACATCCTCCCTACTGGAGTGATGTGCAGATTAAATGAAATAAAGCAGCACAGAAAGCACCAAGTATCTGGGCCATAGTAAGTGCTCATTAAATAGTAGCTATTGTTACCATTGTTAATAAAGTCACAAGAACTCAACAGCAACAATGAAAAGGGTTTGTTCGATTAATAGTATACACAACATAACGGAATGTGCTTTAGCCTTATTTTGTATAACATTTCAAGGGACTTTCACATATTCCTCATTTGCCTGCCAGGCGTGGCTGCTAATTACAAATGCATTCTCACACTTCACTACAACAGAGTTGGCAGCACTACGATTTGGAGATCTTTTCATTAGCAGTTAGGTAAAGCGTGTGGGGGCACCGCGCGGCTGTACAATGACTCGGCACACAGATGGCGTCCCTGCCTTCTCCCACAGTGGCTGCCAGGGTCCCTGAGCCAGGTGGATGAGTGGCTTCTACTCTGCTGCCAGCCAGCAGAGAGCGGTAGGATGCACCGGAGCCCGTGCCTGGATCCTGCTTCTACCGCACACTAGCTGGGTGGCCTGGAGCTAGTTACTTAACTTCTCTGAGCATTGTTTTTCTCATCTGGAAAATGGAGACGACCACTTTCCCGAGGGCTGCGTGAGAATGGAGAGAGGAGTAAATGAGATACGTAGCAAGGTGCCTGGCAAAGAGGATAAACACAGCAACGGCTTTTTGTTTTTGTTTCTTAAAGCCATTATATTCAGTAGAACTATGTTTCCAAATAGCAGAAAATCCAACTTAAACTGGTTTTCAGACCAAAAAAGCCACTTGTGAGGGGATGGGTTAGAGGGAGGATATCTACAGGTTCACATAACTGAAAAGTTCAAAGATGCTGCCAGCTTCCGGGACAGCTACACTGTGTCACGAGAAGTCAGTTTCTCTCCATCTTACAACTTCTGCCATGTTGGCTCCACCCTTGTGTCCCCTGTGGCGATTCTTGGCAGTTCAAGACGCTCTCCTCATGCTGACAACAAGGCTGCAGCAACCCAGCCTCTCATCTTCTCAATTTCCCAGAGTCCTGGGACTTACTCCGATTGGAGCAGCTTAGACCGTGTGCCCATCCCTGAGCCAATCAGTGAGGCTATGTATGAGAAGGCAGTGCTCTGATTGGCCAAGCCTTGGCCTATGGTCTGAAAATGGTTGGACCTAGGAATGTTCCTCTAGCGCCCTCTACTGAGAAAGCTTAACACTGCACTCACTGTAAAGGATGCTTAAAAGGAACTCCATCCATTACTGCAAAGCAGGTATTGAAGGGTGGCTTTGGAGCTGAGAGGGAATAAACTGATAGCTATACACACCTTCAAGCCTGGCACTGTTGAGGCATCTGCCTGGCAGAAGCTGCAGTCAGAGAGAAACTCACAGCTGCAGCCCAGAGCAGAGAGAGAACAGGGAATAAATTACCCAACCCCCATTTGCTGCTGGTACCTCCTGTTGCAAACTGAACCAGAAGCCGGAAGCCAGGGCTCTTCAGTGATGCAATCCCTAAAAGTCAGTCTCTCAGGATAGAGAATGGTCTGGAGAACAAACAGGTAGCATCCAGCTCTGTAGGTACAATCATTATTCCTATTTCACAGAGGAGGCCCAGATAGGATGAGAAACTCACCAAAGCCACACCTGACCCAGTTCCACCATGCTGAGCTGCCCAGTCCCGGAGCCATCCTTCTTAAGCAGCAGTGAGAGGGAGCAGGACTGAAGGTGGTGCTCCTTCTGCTCTCCAAAAGAACATTCCTAGAAGCTCAAATGCCAATATTGTCCCTTCTGGCAATTCCAACAAACCTGCCTCTACTTGCTCAGGAGAGAATGGGGTGGGGAGAAGGGAAGTGAGTTTTTATTTCAATCTCTCTCCAGCTGGTTGCACTGCAAGAGCTCTCATCTTCCCTGGGACTGTCTTTCATTTGCACATTGACCCAAGTTACTGTGAGGTGAAAATAAAGTGAGATAAAAGGAGAAGCAAAAAATGCAAAATGCAACTACACAGTACCCAAGCAGGAGGGACCAAGCAATTGAAAAGCAAACTAAATAGCACCTGTGATGGGTGCTGTCTGCAGGTGGTGTGTGTGGATTTTATTTCTTTTAAATTTTTTTTTACAACTAGTGTGAGAGGCCGGGCGCGGTGGCTCACACCTGTAATCCTAGCACTATGGGAGGCCGAGGTGGGTGGATCACCTGAGGTCAGGAGTTCAAGATCAGCCTGGCCATCATGGTAAAACCCCATCTTGAAAAAAAATAAAAATAAAAATAAAATAAATAACTAGTGTGAGAGAATGTGCGTGGATTTTAAACAAACATATATTCAGCAGTGGATTTTCACTGCAAGCCTGAGTCCTGGACAGCTCAATGGAGGGAAAGCTGGCTTGTGTTTGCCTCAGGACATACAGATGTGCTTTTGGGGTGGCCACAGCTTCTCTCTCCTACTTATGGCTGGAAATAGCTGGTTTGCAGTAAGCCTCAGGGTGCTGTCAACGCTTGCTACTCAAATTGTGACCTGTGGACCAGTGGCACCTATGCTCCCTGGAAGATTATTAAACATGCAGATTTGGCTGAGCACAGTGGCTCACGCCTGTAATCTCAGCACTTTGGGAGACCAAGGTAGGAGGATGACTTCAGGCCAGGAGTTCGAGACCAGCCTGGGAACGTAGTAAAACTCCATCTCTAAAAATCATAATATTTATTATTAATAATAATTTAGTTTAGTTTTAAAAAAAGAACCAGAACTGCAGAGTCTCTTAGTCCCCACCCCAGACCTGAGGGATGACAGTGTGCATTTCATAAGAACCCAGGTGATCTGTGCACACAGGGACATTTGAAAAACCGGTCTAAAGCCACACAGGTGGGACCAGGAGCTGGCTGAGAGTAAGGGAAGGAAAGCTGAGTTTCTACTAGGGTGACCAACCATTCTGGTTTTCCCAGGACATTCTTAGTTTCAGCATTCGACCTCCTGTGCAAACGAGGACAGTTGGTCACCCTTGCTATTGCCCCAATACGGTGAGCCACCGCTCACACCTGTACTCCCAGCACTTCGAGAGGCTGAGGTTGGAGGATCGCTTTGTTAGGGAATCAGGAGCACAGGAGGGCCAGAGTAAGGCCATTTGGAGTTCCACTCCATGTGAGACTCGCAAAGCGCATTCCTTGCGGGTCACCACCCATAGTCATGGGATGTTTGTAGTCGAGGAAACAGCTAAAGATGCCTGCAAGGACACACTCCTACAACAACAGAAAGTCCAGATGTCCCAATACCCACAACTGCATGTGTTCTCTAGATAATAACAGTTATGCTTTGATGTACTCACACACAAAAATGTCAAGGATCGTTTCCTCTAAATCAATGGAATAATAAGTCTTGTCATGCTGTCTGCTCACCCGCATGTAGACACAGCTTAGTTTAGTCTTTGCACAAACAACACCCCTATATAAGAAAAGCTTAAAACAAAGGTGATGCGTTCCTCTGCTTGCTTTCTGAGGACGCCCTGCTCTGTAACAGAATAGCTTTCAAGAAACTCTCTCCTCTCACTGCACCCTCCGACTCACCTTGAATTCCTTCCTGTGCAAGATCCAAACTCTCTCTTGGGGTCTGGATCAAGACTTCTTTTTCCAGTAACGACTTCAGCCCAGGAGTTCAAGACCATCCTGGGCAACATAATGAAACGTCCTCTCTACAAATAATAAAAACAATTAATCGGGCAGGGTGGCACACATCTGTGGTACTAGATACTCGAGAGGCTGAGGTGGGAGGATGTCTTGAGCCCAGGAGGTAGAGGTTGCAGTGAGCCATGATTACATCACTGCACTTCAGCCTGACCCTGTAGCAAAAAACAAAAATAAAAAACACAGCCGGGCGCAGTGGCTCACGCCTGTAATCCCAGCACTTTAGGAAGCCAAAGCAGGCGGATCGCCTGAGGTTGGGAGTTCGAGGCCAGCCTGACCAACATGGAGAAACCCTGTCTCTACTACAAACACAAAATTAGCCAGGCGTGTCGGCGCACGCCTGTAATCCCAGCTACTTGGGAGGCTGACACAGGAGAATCGCTTGAACCCAGGAGGTGGAGGTTGTGGTGAGCTGAGATCATGCCAGCCTGGGCAATAAGAGCAAAACTCCGTCTCAAAAAAATAAAAAAATAAAAAACCATATAAAGTCTAAGAGGTGCAGGGAGACCCTGAGTTCTCTGTGACTTGGCCCCAGCTCCCCCTCCTCCTCCGCCTCTCCCTTCTCTCTTGGAAGCTCCAGGCACATAGTGGGTTTGCAGTCAGCACGTGAGCACACCAAGGTGGGGAGGCCCGACCCAGGGAAGCTGCGGCTGACGGCATCGTGGTCTAAACCCTCCAGGCGCCCTTGCCCCCAGACTTGTGCACATGCTGAGGTCCCTCTGCCCGGGATGCTGTTCCCTGCGTCCTCCTCCCTCCCTACGGTGCTGGCAACCCCACTCTGCACTACCGACTCCACTCTCCCCACCCCCACCTTGGGCCCTGCTCAGTACACACTTGCAAAGACGCACTGCCAGTCCAGTGAGTGAATAGATGTAATGAGGGACTCATCAAACTCAGCTGCCCTAAGGCTTGCTTCAGCTCCCCAGTGGTTCTCAGCCCTGCTCACACTAGAATTTTCTGAGGGCTTTTCAAGTTTATGCCTGCATGGGCCCTGATGCCAGAGGCGCCGGTCGGGAACCACTGAGCATAACCCTTTGAATCTGCCAGGCTCCGGGTGGACCCAAAGGTCTCAGGGAACTGGGGCAGTGAGTGGGTGGGGGCAGGTTTCGGAAACTCAAATGGAAAGCCCCTGGACCCAGACTGGCAACCTGCATGTGTGAATCGAAGGCTATCGGAAAATAGAGGCTGCCGGGGCTAGAGTCCAAAGGCTGTCAACATGGCAGCCCAAGCAAGGTATGTTCAAAGAGCAATGACACAGGTGGCTGGGAAAGGGAGAGCCATGTCACCATTCTGAGCCTCAGTTTCCTCCTCTGTAAAATGGTCATGCCAGTGATAATACCCACCTCGGCCGGGCATGGTGGTTTACACCTGTAATCCCAGCACTTTGGGAGGTCAAGGCAGGTGGATCACCTGAGGTCAGGAGTTCGAGACCAGCCTGGCCAACATGGTGAAACCCTGACTCTACTAAAAAAACAATACAAAAATTAGCTGGGCATGGTGATGGACACCTGTAGTCCTAGCTACTCGGGAGGCTGAAACAAGAGAATTGCTTGAACCCAGGAAGCGGAGGTTACAGAGATCTGAGATCATGACACTGTACTCCAGCCTGGGCGACAGTACAAGAGTCTGTCTCAAAAAAAAAGAAACACTGAGGTCTGTAGGGGGTAACTAGGGGAGGGACAGTGGGGGGTAGGCAGTTGGGGAGGGATAACCTGGGGAGAAATGCCAGATGTAGGTGATAGGGATGGAGGCAGCAAACCACATTGCCATGTATGTACCTATGCAACAATCCTGCATGTTCTGCACATGTACCTGAGAACCTAAAGTACAATAAAATATATATATAAATAAATAAATAAAAAAGAAAAACAAAGATAATGCCCATCTCATAGTTGTTATAAAGTCATTGCATGTAAACCACTTAGAATATCACTTGGCACAGTGCATTCAATTCACATTGCTATAAATACTATTATCTAACAATCACAGTGGTTTATTTGGACCCCACATTATATTGTAAGTTGCCAATATTTTAAAACCTGGAGCTTTTATATGAAAATCTAGATTTCTGGTTTCTCTGTAAAACTTGAACCTCTGGGCTGTGTGCAGTCAGTGGCTCATGCCTGTAATTCTAGCACTTTGGGAGGCCGAGGCAGGCAGATCATTTGAGCTCAGGGGTTCAAGACCAGCCTGGGCAACATAGCAAAACCCTGTCTCTACCAAAAAAAAAAATTGTAGTCTCAGCTACTTGGGAGGCTGAGGTGGGAGGATTGCTTGAGCCCAGGAAGTCAAGGCTACAGTGAGCTGAGATCATGCCACTGCACTCTAGCCTGGGTGATAGAATGAGACTGTCTCAAAGAAAAAACAAAGTGAACCCGTCGCAGCACCAGGCCATATTCCCACTGGCTCAGCTGATGGGCATGGGCTGTCCCTTGACTGACTGTCCCCACCAGCTGTGGGCAGTCCCGGGCACCGCCTGCTCT
Organism: Plecturocebus donacophilus; assembly: GCA_004027715.1. Classification (NCBI taxonomy): domain Eukaryota; kingdom Metazoa; phylum Chordata; class Mammalia; order Primates; family Pitheciidae; genus Plecturocebus; species Plecturocebus donacophilus. The sequence continues at coordinate 3,837 of PVKP010031770.1, read as the reverse complement.
CCAGCCAGTGCGTCTTTCCTGGCTGCTGAGGGCTGTGACCCTTCTTACAGTAAAAAAATAGTCCTCAATTCTTATAGTTCTAACCCAGAGGAGAAAATGAAAGTCATTTGGAGAGAGTATGTGTCTTTACCCCACACCTCCGTAATTCATTTGCATTCCCTATGTGACCCCTGGTTTATGTGATAGTGGGTAGGAGGAGTTTGCATGTAAATGCAAAAGAGAAAAAAAAAAAGCCTTAAGAGTGCTTTGGGCCACACAAGCTATATACACGTTCATTCACTTCCCTCCTTTAGAGCTCATGTGCACCCAGACTGGTTAATGTGCCAGAAACAGGCGTTCCTATACTCTTAACTAGACTCAGGAAGTGGTTGGCTCCACCTAGATAGTAATGGCCGGGATGGCGCGGCAGGTACAATGCCTGTTCCTTGTCCTTTACCCCCACCTACTGGTCCTTTCAAGAACTACAACCTTTGGTCAAAAGCAAGCTCTACCCTCATGCTGCTTGTAAATATCCGGGTTTCCACATTTACATAAAGGAATTAGGAGTCTTAAAATGCCTATGCATCTGGAAGAAGTTTTCTCCAAGGCTCCCCATTTCCCCGTGTTCTTTTTGGACCGTTCCAGATCGGCAGGGGAAAATCATTCAGGCTGCCTCTAACAGCTGGTCTACACCATCCTTAGGCACTTGGTGGAATCTCTTCACAATAGTTTTATTATTTCAACTTCAAATCGGAAGTCAATCCCAGCTGGGCACGGTGGCTCACGCCTGTAATCCCAGCACTTTGGGAGGCCAAGGCGGGCAGGTCACCTGAGGCCCGGAGTTCGAAACCAACCTGACCAAAATGGAGAAACCCCATCTCTACTAAACATACAAAATTAGCCGGGCATGGTGGCACATGCCTGTAATCCCAGCTACTAGGGAGACTGAGGCAGGAGAATGGCTTGAACCTGGGAGGCAGAGGTTGCGGTGAGCCGAGATGGCGCCATTGCACTCCAGCCTGGGCAACAAGAGTGAAACTCCGTCTCAAAAAAAAAAAGAAAGGAAAGAAAATTATCCTATAGAAACAAGTGGATATATGTACAAAAATAGTCGTTGCAGCATTTTGTAGTAGAAAAAAAAGCCTTGAAACCAGTTGGGATTATTTATCTCAGGGCCACAGACTCTCAGAGAATTTATGGATAGAATTGAATTTCTGTATAGCGGTTAGTTCCCTTACATCGTTATATATTTTACTTTATGCATTTAAAAACATCTTCCTGCCAGTTGCAGTGGCTCACAGCACTTTGGGAGGCTGAGCAAGAGGATCACTTGAGCCCAAGAGTTTGAGGCCAGCATGGGCAACATATCGAGATGGCCATCTCTACAAAAAATTTAAAAATTAGCCAGGTGTGGTGGTGTGCACCTGTGGTCCCAGCTACATGGAAGGCTGAAGTGGGAGGATCAATTGAGCCCAGGAGTTCAAGGCTATGGTGACCTATGATCCATCCATTTCACTCCAGCCTGAGCAACAGAGTCAAACTCTATCTTTGAAAGAAAAATGAAATTTTTTTAATATAATAAAATAATAAAAAGTAAAAATATTTTTCTGAGCAAAAATCCATAGGTATCACAAGACTGCCAAAAGGAACTAGGGCACAAAACCAGATGGTTAATCTGGTTACGGTGCATGCAGACAGTGGGAGGTTAACTGAGCTGTTAAAAATAAATTAGGCTTATCTACATAGTACTGATCTGGACAATCTCAAACGTACATTGTTAGCCGGGTGCATTGGCTCACGCCTGTAATCCCAACACTTTGGGAGGCACACAGATCACTTGAGGCCAAGAGTTTGAGACCAGCCTGGCCAACATGGTGAAACCCCGTCTCTACTAAAAATACAAAAATTAACCTGGTATGGTGGCAGGTCCCTGTAATCCCAGGTACTTGGGAGGCTGAGGCAGGAAAATCGCTTGAACCCGGGAGGCAGAGGTTGCAGTGAGCCAGGATCGCACCACTGCACTCCAGCCTAGGCAACAATCGTGAAACTCTGTCTCAAAAAAAAAATGTTTATCTGGTTTAAAAAAATGACCAAAAAATTTACCATCTTAACCATTTTTAAGTGTGCAGTTCAGTAGCGTTAAGACACTCACATTGTGCCACCCACCTGCAGGACTCTTTTCATCTTGCATCACTGAAACTCTGTATCCGTTAAACACTAACTCTCCCCTCTTCCCCTAATCCCTGCCACCATTGTACTTTCTGTCTCTGTGAATCTGATTACTCCAGGTGCCTTATGTAAGTGGAATCATTCATTGTTTGTTCTTCCGTGATTGGCTTATTTCACTTAACACAGTATCTTCTGGGTTCATCCATGTTGTAGCCTATGTTAGAATTTATTTTTAGGCCGGGCGCGGTGGCTCACGCCTGTAATCCAAGCACTTTGGAGGCCAAGGCGGGCGGATCACCTGAGGTTGGGAGTTCAAGACCAGCCTGACCAACATGGTGAAACCCCGTCTTAAAAAAAAAAAAAAAAGAAAGAAAGAATTTATTTTTAGGCTGAACAAGATTCCATTGTGTGTATATTATACATTTTGTTTATCTATTCATCTGTCAACGGATACCTGGGTTGCTTCCACTTTTTGGACATTGCAAATAATACTTCTATAAACATGAGTGTACAAATATCTCTCCAAAATCCTATTTTCAGTCATTTTGATATATACCCAGAGTGGACTTACTGGATCATATGGTAATTTTATTTTGAATTTGTTGGGGAGCCACTATGCTGTTTTCCATAGCAGTCATGCTTTTTTTCTTTTTTTTTTTTTTTGAGATGGAGTCTTGCTCTGTTACCCAGGCTGGAGTGCAGTGGTGCAATCTCGGCTCACTGCAACCTCCACCTCCTGGGTTCAAGTGATTCTCCTGCCTCAGCCTGCCACCATGCCTGGCTAATTATTCTATTCTTAGTAGAGACAGGGCTACACTATGTTGGCCAGGCTGGTCTCGAACTCCTAATCTCAGGCAATCCACCCATCTCAGCCTCCCAAAGTGCTGGGATTATAGGGGTGAGCCCTGCGCCCAGCCTGCAGCCACACATTTCACATTCCCCCCAGCAATGCACAAGGGTTCCAGTTCCTCCACAGTCTCACTTGTTATTTTCTGTTGCTTTGATAGAATCCAACCTCATGAATGTATAATCCCGTCTACTTGTGATAGACAGGGGCATCTGAGATCTCCAGTCCTGAGGTAGGTGAATTTGGAGAAAGCATCAATAATTCAGGCTCCCCTCTGAGAAGAAGAGAAGTGAATCCCTTAGGAGAATAATTCAAAAAATAATAATATCAAAGCTGGGAGAGAACTTACAGGTCTTCTAATTTAAGCCCTTCATCTTACAGATGGGAAAATTGAGACCAGAGAGGTTGGGTGCTTATCACTCAGCATAATTTGAGCTGGGAACAAAGTGACAGCTTTCATTCCACCTCACCACACTGTGCCCCGGGTCCAGGATACATTTGCCTCAACATTTGATAAGAAGGTTGTTCTTTCTGGCTGAAGTGCCCATGTGACTAAAGACAGTATTTACAGTTGTCGGGGCAGCGGCAATGATGCAGCAGACGCCTCCAGGGCTGGGTGGGGCTCCATGGTTACAGTCAGGGGAGGGCTCTTGCTCACCCTGGTCCTTGGCTGGGGCAACTCTGGGGTGGGGATGGGGCAGGGGTGGGGGCCGGTTCTCTTCCTGAAAGTTGCTGGCACATTCAGAGCCCTGAGCGAGGAGTGGTTCCAGATCCCACCCCCCTACTGTTTATGCACTGCTGGCTAGAGATCCACCTTCCTCCCCCAGACCCCCTGCCCCTTG
>PVKP010031769.1:0-26664 GCA_004027715.1 Plecturocebus donacophilus | reverse complement strand
AAAGAACACAAGAAACAAAGAGGGACATTACATGGTGGTGAAAGGATCGATGCAACAAGAAGAGCTAACGATCCTAAATATATACGCACCCATTACAGGAGCACCCAGATACATAGGGCAAGTTCTTAATGACTTACAAAGAGACTTAGACTCCCACACAATAATAGTGGGAGACTTTAACACTACACTGTCAATATTAGACAGATCAACGAGATAGAAAATCAACAAGGATATCCAGGACTTGAGCTCAGATCTGGAACAACTAGACTTAACAAATATTTACAGAACTCTCCTCCCACAAATCCACAAAACATACATTTTTCTCAGTATCACATTATACCTATTTTAAAAGTGACCACATAATTGGAAGTAAATAACTCCCTAACAATTGCATAGCATTTCACAGGTTTAAATAGAATATTGGTTGGCTGCTTGTTATTTTCATCCCCTATTCCTTCCTGTCTCCATTGTTAAGCACAATTATTGGCATAAAAGAGGTTAATACCCATTTTTGGACTGTATTCTATCCTGGGCAATAAAACAAGAATCCCATTCTCTCTCCCTCTTTCTCTTCCTCTTTCTTTCTCTCTTTCATTCCTTTTTTTTTCTTTCTTTCTTTTGCTGTTTCTTTCTCTCTCCTTTTCTCTGTTTTTCTGAAATCTCTTCCTCTTTCTCTCTTTCATTCTTTTTTTTCTTTCTTTTGCTGTTTCTTTCTTTCTCCTTTTCTCTCTTTTTCTAAAATCTCTTCCTCTTTCTTTCTCTCTTTCATTCTTTTTATTCTAAAAAAAAAGTGTATATTCTAGAACAAGAAATATGTCAATATATAAGAGAAAAATCATATTCTATATTAAGTGATGGAGTTCACAAAGGACTTTGATTCCGATCTGACCCTGGTTGGACCGCCCTGGGAATCTGCTTAGAACTCTTGCCTCCTGGCAGACAGGCACACTCAGGAGGATGAGGGTTGCTGGCATCTACCTTCCCCATGAGTGCCCGATGATGGCTGCTGCCACCCCCATCTCAGCTGCAGCTGCCCCTTCAGAACTGCCCTTAGACCCAGACCATTTGCTGGGCCACTGCAATTGCCAGCTCCACTCCCAGCTGCTGCTGGGGGCAGGAGCCACAGTGCTCTAGCTCCTCACCATGGGCCACAGAGCTCTAGGAGTTCTAGCCCCTGCCTACCTAACCAGCCTCATCTGCCTACCATCTCCCTCCTGCACAGCCAACTTCAGCACAGTTTGCTTGCTTTACCTTAAACTCCCTTAGCTCATTCCCAAATCACCATCCCTTTCTCTCAGATTCTTACGTGGCTTGCTCTTTTTCATTAACCAAACCTTAGCTCAAATATCACTTCTTCACAGAGGGCTTCTTTGACCACATGATTAAAATGTGTTTTCCCTTTCATATCACATTTCCAAGTTTCATTTTCCTCACTTGTTGTTATCTGAAATTACTGTATGTCATTGTTACTTGATTGCTGTACGTCTTCCTGACTATAATGCAAGCTCTGTAACAGTGACCCTGACTCTGTCTGTTGTGGTCACAGTTGCACCCCCAGCACTTGGAGCAGAGTCTGGGACATGTAGGCCTTCGGTACCTGCTTGTTGAAGGAGTGAAATGAATGGTGCCGCACTCATTCTCATTCAAGTTGAGTGTGAAGCATCTATGGTTCCAGAAGAACAAAGTTGAATAGAATCATACACATCAAACAGGAAAAGCTTTCATTGCTTTGCTCAAGTCTGCATTCAAATAAGGTGACCTTCTCTACCTCTCCTTCCAAAGTTTGCTGACATTGCCAAGTATTTTTGACCTTAAATTTTTATTTTTTTTTGGCGGGGGAGGGGTATGGACTCTCACTCTGTAGCCCAGGCTGGAGTGCAGTGGCGCAACCTTGGCTCACCACAACTCTGCCTCCCGGGTTCAAGCAATTCTCCTGTCTCGGCCTCCTGAGTAGCTGACTCTAGCTGCGTGCCACGATGCCCAGCTAATTTTTGTATTTGTAGTTGGCATGGGGTTTCACCATATTGGTCAGGATTGTCTTGATCTCTTGACCTTGTGATCCACCTGCCTTGGCCTCCCAAAGTGCTGCAATTACAGACATGAGCCACAGCACCCAGCGACCTTAAATTTTTAATTCATTTTGTTAAACTGTATGAAAGTCTTATTTTCCTAGACAGAATAATGTATTTCCTCTTTGATATCCCATAACATCATGTATATGTCTGCAAAGTAAAGCGTAGGTGATAGTGACAATGATGTGAGAAAAGAGTAATTTCTAACTCATTGCTTCCAGGGGAATGCATAATACGTTAACTAGAAAGAGCCATTAAACTGTACAGTGGAACATCTGTTTTCAGTTTTGTCACCAAAAGGAAGTGACTATTTCCATCAAAGAGAATCACAAATTCCATTACCTTTAACTCAATGCACAGATCACTTAGCTCAAAGAAAAAATACTGCCACTAGCATGTTAAGTTCAAAAGACAGAGTCACAGCATCATTTCTAGGGTTTAAAAATGAGGCTAGCTAGAGTTGACACAAACACAAGCAAAAAATAAAGTGAACATCATCAAAATTTAAACCTTTTGTGTATCAAAAGTTATTATCAAGAAAATTAAAAGACATCCTACAAAATGGGGGAAAAAATGTGTCTTAAATCTGCTAAAGGTCTAGTATTCAGAATTTTTAAAGAATTCTTACAACTCAGTAACAAATAGGAAAACAATCCAATTTTAAAATTGTGCCATAGACTCAGATAGACATTTCCTCAAAGAAGATATACAAATGGCCAATAAGCATATAGAAAGATATTCAACATCGTTAGTCTTTAAGGATTGCAAATCAAAGCCATGGTGAGGTAATACTTCACACCCACTAAGGTATCTTTTTTTTTTAATGGAAAATAGGTGTTGGTGAGGAGGTAGAGAAATTAGAATCCTTGTGCATTCCTGCTGGTAATGTAATTGGCACTGCCTCTGTAGAAAACAGTTTGGCAGTTTCTCAAAAAGTTAAATAGAATTACCATATGACTCTCAATTATACTCCTAAGTATAGGCCCAAAAGAATTGAAAACAGGGTCTCAAACTATTACTGGTACACACATCTTCACAGCAGCACCAGTCCCATTAACCTAAAGGTGGAAACAACCCCACTGTCTATCGGTGGATGAATGAATCAACACTTGATGATATATGCCACTGCACTCCAGCCTGGGTGACAGAGTGAGGCCCTGACTCAAAAAAAAAAAAAGACAAAAGATCAGTTTATGATACTTATCAGAGATATGCCTTAGAAAATGAAATAAAGAGAATAAGATATATGTAAACATAAAAGAAAGGTAATGACATTACTGACTTCAGACAAATTATAATTCACAGCTTCCACTTGATCGATTTGACTATTGAAACTTGTGTATGCTTCATGAGTTCTCGTGTCATGTTTTTCAGCTCCATCGTGTCATTTATTTTCTTCTTCACACTGGTTATTCTTATTAGCATTTCGTCTAACCTTTTTTCAAGTTCTTAGTTTCCTTGCATTGGGTTAGAACATTTTCCTTGAACTCGGAGAAGTTTGTTATTATCCACCTTCTAAAGCCTGTTTCTGTTAATTCTTCATACTCATTCTCCATCCAGTTTTGTTCCCTTGCTGGTGAGGGATTGTGATAATTCACAGCTAAAATTAAAGCAAGAGGAGGTATATAAGTATCAAAAAATATGTAACAATTATGCATAAGATAAACTATATACCAAATAACATACTGTCATATTAGTTAAGACTTGTCTTAGAAAAAGAAACAGAAAACCAAATTTTGTGGGAGATGTTAACATGCTTCTCTTGGCCTTTGTCAGATCAAAAAGGTAAACAGTGCAGACAGAATTTGGCCTTGTAATTTATGTCTGTATTGAATTTTATACTCTGCAAACCTCATACAGGTGTGCAGCTAGAAGCATATAGCCTATACATATAGCTACAAATCTGTATAGCATCTTACTGTATGGAATACTGTAGGAAATTGTAACACAATCCTATGTGTATATAAACATATTTAAACACAGAAAAGGTACACTAAAGATACAGTATTATAATTTCATGGGACCACCAATGTATATGTCATCCATAGCTAACCTAAACACTATTATGCAGCACATGATTATATTTTGTTTTCAAAAGTACATAGAATATTTGCAAAAATTTAGGTAGCAAACAAAGTTTCCAAATTTCAATTCATTACACAATGATTTATATGGACAGTTCTGATGATTTGTTTTATATGTCAATTTCACTGGGTCAAGGGATACTCAGGAAGCTAGTAAAACATAATTTCTGAAAGGATCTGTGGGAGCATTTCCAGAAGAGATTAGTATTTGCCTCAGTAGACTCAGTACAGATGATGTGCCCTGATTAATGTAGGTAGGCATCATCCAGAAGGTCAGGATAGAGCAAAAAGGTTAAAGAAGGGTAAATTCTCTCTCCCTTCTTGAGCTGGAACACCCATCACCTCCTGTCCTGAAACATGCGAGCTCCCAGTTTTTCGATCTTCAGACTCTGGGGCTTACACCTGAGGCCCATCACCATCACCACCCTGCCCGACCACCATTCACAGGCCTTCAGTTTACAGCTGAATTACACCAGGCAGTTTCCTGGTCCTTCAGCTTGCAGAAGGCAGATGAAGGGACTTCTCAGCTTCCATAGTCACGTGAGCCAATTCCTGTAATAATTTGTGTAATAAATAGCAAAGCAGAGGGAAAACATGAGAACAGATCCCGAGCTGAGAGCAGACCAACAGTTTCTTGGCATTGTTGGACATTCCTGCTACATGTTTTTCATCGTTCTTGGTTCTTATGTTTCAGGTGTTCTAATTTATCACAATTTACTTTATTGTCTATTATTTTGTTTTTGTTTAAGTCTGACAGTTTCTGGATAAACATTTGTATTTTAAAAAAAATTCATTGAGTTATTTTAGATGTATTTAATATTTTGTGGCTTCTTTCCTCATCCCATATGTTTGTTCTGTTAATTCAGGAAAATACCTCCTTTCATCTTATCATCCTTCTGAGATCATTTTCCTTCTACCTGAAATGTGTAATTTTTCTTTTTGGTCTATTCTTCTTAGCAATAAACTCTTTTCATTTTTATTGGTCTGAAATATCTTTTAAAAAGAAAAAAAAAACCCTCATTCTTGAAAGATAATTCAGGATTGATCATTTATTTTACTGGAGGGTCTCATTCTATCGTATAATTCTCTTAACCTCCCTTTTTTTTTCAGATAGCTCTTCTAGTTTGCTACTTCTTTTTACAACTGCTTTAAATTTACTGTTTAACCAGTCTATTTAGTCTCTATTTTCACGTATAGTCTCAAATTCATCTCTATTTTTAAATCAAATCTTTCGAGTCAATTTTGGTAGTTTTATTTTCTTGGTCAAGCTTTTAATACCATCTTTTAAAAAAGATATCTTATTGTTTGATATTTTTATCAGAAAATTCTAACAAATAGTGATTAAAGATCTGATTCTATAGTTTCATGGTAGTGTGACTCAGGCAGCTTAGTTTTTAATATGTCTGGAGATGTGTCTGAGAATTTCAGCTGTGGAAATTCCTTGAGAGTACTTTTGAAATGCATCTCTTCAGAGGGGATTTGCTTTTGCTTCTTCGGGATGTGGTGTAAGGCAGCAGTCTCCAACCTTTCTCCATGAAGTTGGTGGTGGGTGTGTGTGTGTGGGCGGTGGGGGGGAGGCGCGGGGGTGGTTTCAGGATGAAACTGTTCCACCTCAGATCATCAGGCATTAGGTTCTCATAAAAAGCGTGCAACCTAGATCCCTCGCATGCACAATAGGGTTCACGCCCCTATCAGAATCAAGCTCCTATGCCATCAGGCTCCTATCAGCAGGCCACTGCTGATCTGACAGGAGGCAGAACCCAGGTGGTAACGCTGACTCGCCGGGGGTTGGAGACCCCTGCTGTAAGACCTGAAATTAGGATTCTGTATTACGTGCTGCCTTGACATTTGAAACTTGGAGGACCTCAAATGGCCAAACTGTAAACCCCTTCCCAATCCTACTCCTTTGGATAAGGTCTCCTAGCAAAAACAAACAAACAAAAAACAAAAAAAAACGGTACTTACCATCACAGAGACCAAGCACAAAACCACCTAACTCTGAATGGCAGACATCAGTTTCCTGCCAGTCTGCAGAATGATTCAAACTAACCAACCACAATCTCAAGAACCGGGGGTCACCTCATCCTCTTAATACTACAAAGACTGCCTCCCACAGTTTCTCTGTGTTCACTCTGCAAGGGCAACCCCCGTGTGACCCTGCAGGGCACGAGGTCTTCCCCTTCGGTCCACGGTGGAGTGGTGCGTTCAGCCATCTCCATATCCCTAGGTTGGGGAAACCCTCCCTCATGACAGAGTGAAGAGCCAGCAAATAAAACACTGGGCTTTGAGGGCATTTACAAACCTATAACACTTCAACCAAATTTCTGTCTTGAGAGTTTGGAGACTTGTTTACATGTAATATAAACACAGGCCTCAACTTCAGATAAGCGTAGGCCTCAACTTCAGATAAGCATAAGCAAAGTTTATACCTTCACCCGGGGAAATAGTTTCTTCTTCCATTTTTCTTCTTCTTTACTCACACTCAAAGATAAGATAAACATAAACTCCACCATCTCTCTATGGAGTGTTTTCCCTCTCTACTACCGAGGGTGGGTGTAGCCCTGTAGCACTTCCACCATTTGTATGAGGGTTTCTGATTTGACTCTTACCCCATCAGCACCATATTTCCTATCCCCTGCACAGGACTTATTAAACCCACTCAAGGCATCCCCCAGGTAAAATACTAATTCCTGTGCTTACTTGCCCCATCATTTCTGCTTTTCTTGCCCTTTTAAACCTCTAAGGAATTCTCTTTCCTTGTCAGAAGCTCCATCATGCATTACAAATATTTCTGTTTGTGTGTTTTACACAGCTGCCTTTTTTTTTCTATACCAGAAGTTTTCTAAGCATTTCTCTTTATCTCCCCCTCTCTTTCACATATACACAACCAGAATACAAAACTGAATTTGAACGTTTCTGCATGTGATTAAATGTTCTTCAAACATGTGATTATTATTGGTGTCACAGCGTTTAATCATAGACCTTTAATCACAGAAATGCAGCAATTCTATTTTCAGACATTATTTCAAAATCATAATATCTTTACAATTATAAACAGTGCTACAACTACAAGAAGATGTACAAAAATCTTTGTGCCACTGATTATTTCCTTAGAATAGATCCTTGGGTGTGTTATTATCCTGACAAAGCGTATGAACTCTTTTGAGCTCTTGATATATTTTTGCCAAATTGCTTTCTAGAAAGGTTGTAGCAATTTACAATTTACTGCAGTGTGTTAGGTGAAAAGTGATGTATCATAGATGATTTAATGTGCACTTCCTGATTACTCATGAGGTTGAACATTAACTGAGTGTGTTTTATGTTTAACCAATTCCCTTGTAAGAATATCAGGTGATTTTAATCATCCAGTTTGGAGCTTTGTTCATTTCTTTACTCAAAATATTTGTGAATCTTACTCTAAGCATAGCACTGTGTTAAACCGAAGGATTAGCTCACCAGCTTGGCGTACTTCAATATGTATGGAATAACTGGCATACAAAGCAACAATTATGTACTGATGCAGAGAAATGTAGCGGCAAATGAAGGCTTCTGCTCAGCAAACACACTGCTGTACCAAAGAAGAGATCCTTATTTCACTGTCTGGAATGATCAGAATTAGCCTTAATAAAATTTCATGCTTTCTCTTGGAAAGGAAAATACCATATTGAAATTTAACTTTAAATGATTTTTAATTTGACTATTTTACAATTAATATTGTTCTTCCACCTCAGGGCTATTTTGGAACCATTCAGTACTTACTATTTGCGATGACTTCATCTTGCTCAACACGTCTTGTTTCCATTGCTGTTGGGAGAAGATCCACTAATTGTCACCTAAAGGAATACTGAGATATTATTTAATGAACCATTACAATTTAATATAACTGATAAAAATCATCAGCTTTTCTCTTTGTTTCATTTATGTTTTATTTATAACATTCATATGATGCATTCTTAAAAAATTCTTCCCATGTGATGCCTCCCTTGAAACAGCCATTTATTTGTCTTTCTGTTACACTGTTGTAACTATTCATGAGAATTTCTTATCCTAGCAAAGGCCGCTCATGGGAAAATGTGGCCATCTCAATGATATTGGGTAATACCCCCACCAGGATGGCCCTTCAAATCCCAGATAAACAGCTTTATGCCTCTTAATTCCCTTTATTTCCACAGACAGAGGACCTGAATGCAGGCAAGGATAAAAACATATGCACACATCTCATTTGTCTGAGTAACCAGTAACAGAGGATTAATAGGAAAAAATCTATATATTTATGTTATATAGTATTTATTTATATTTTAATATTATGTAGTATATATAAATGTAGAGATGTAGTCGGTTGGTGCAAAAGTAAGTGTAGTTTTTGACATTAAAATTAATGAGCAAAGGGCCAGGCGTGGTGGCTTATGCCTGTAATCCCAGCAGTTTGGAAGGCCAAGGTGGGCAGATTACCTGAGGCCAGGAGTTCACGATCAGCCTGGCCAACATGGTGAAACCCAATCTCTACTGCAAATACAAAAATCAGTTGAGCGTGGTGGTATGTGTCTGTAATACCAGCTACTCGGGAGGTTGAGGCAGGAAAATAGCTTGAACCCAGGAGACAGAGGTTGCAGTGTGTTGAGATCATACCACTGCACTCCAGCCTGGGTGACAGAGCAAGACTTCATCTCAAAAAAAAAAAGTATGCAAAAACTGCAATCACATTTGCATCAATGTAATAATAAACACACATTTGCATTACATATGGTTTTATGTATGATGTAAACATATAATGTAAAAATATAAGTTTATATAATATAGAAATGAAAATATGTGTATATCATATAATGTAAAACATAGGTATATAATATATCAAAATATAAGTGTACATATACATCTATAAAATGTACTATATATTATACAAAATATATAATATATTTTATGTATGAATATTATATACATACTATATATACATATAATATACAATATAAAATTTGGGGATGTTGTGAGGGGGTATGTATAGACACATACATACACACATACATTTCCATTTAAAAAATAGAAGCAGTTGACATTTAATATGGAAGAAAGTAGACTATATATTTAAAAACTGTTTTATTTAGGGAATATTTTTGCTCTGTGATGATAATTTTTGCACTGCTTTCCCAGTGCACTGGCTATATGAAGGCTCCATTTACTTTGTAGGTTGCCAGAGCTAACAAGTGTCTTTCCTAATCTCAATCACTACTAGCCTAATACAGTAGATGTGATGGTCCATCAGAGTACTCTACACCACTAAATCTTAGATTTACTGAAAGAGAGAGAGGAAAAAGAAAACCAAAAAGAAGAAAGGGCGAGCAGGATGGAAGGCGAATGGTCTGCAGGATGGCAACCCTTCTGGTCCCAGCTGGGGTTGCTTGTGTATCCACAGGCAACTTTGTGAACTTGGCTGGTTTCTTTCATTATGCTAGTATATGCTTGCTCTTATAGTGGTGGCACAGCTCAAAAAAAGAGAATAGTTTAGTTAGCTTAGTTTTAAGCCTAGAACTGGTATTTAACACAGCTGTGTCCTTACACTGACTGTGTAGAAATAGAAATCAACTCTTGAGTTCTAGGCTTAAAACTGGCATAGTTTCCATCATTTTCTATTGTCAAAAGCAAATTCCAATATGAATCTAGACTTAAGTAACAGGAGAATGGAGTCTGCCTCTTGCTAGAAGAAACTGCAAAGTTGTATTGCAAGGAACATAAATTTTAAAAAGGTGAAGAATTGGGGCTATTTTTGAAATCTATCTACCTAACGTAATTATTTAAAATAAAGTTGTGTATATTATACTCCCTAATCTTTCTTAAGTTTGTGCATATTTATACATATAACTTTTATAAAAACAAATCATGTTATAGATATTTACCTCCAAGTTGGTTATGTAAATAACTTAATGTGATCAGTATCTATCCAGCCAGTACATACAGCTAGATTATTCTTTTTGATGGCTGTGTAGGATTTAATAAATCATTATACAGTAATTTGTTGAACCATTTAGCTATGGATGAAATACAGTTGACTTCTTTTTCTTATGGTAAGCATATCATTACAAACACGTTTGAATACTCATAATTTTAATTGTAAAGCTTTGTTTCCTAGAAGGGTAATTTCTAGTTGGAAGGATGTGTACATATTTCATTTTAATGGATGATATTTACTTCATAGAAAGGAGCTAGTGTTGGCGATATATTTGTCATAGTAATTAATGTTAGTTGCTGGAACAGATAACCCTGAAACACAGTGACTTAACACAAAGTCATACATAAATCAGGCTATCTTGGATAGCTCTACTCCATGTGGTGACTCAGGAACCCCAGCAGCTTCTGCCATCTGCCTCTGCCACCTCAGAGAGTGGGCTCAGAGTTCCTTCAGTAGATCCTCTGATTCAATAAGCTGTCAAGAAGAGAGGGAGACAACCTAAGGAAGATAACAAGAGATGTTTTAAGGCCAACACTTGAAGTGGCTTATTTTCTTCCACCTATATTTCTTCGATCAAAATTCAGTCAAATCGTCCAGTCTAACTAACCACAAGTCTGGGAAATGCAGCTCTCTTTTTTGCCCAAGAGTAGGAGCAGTATTGGCTAGCATCTGGGCAGTGTATGCCTCTGATGATGCTATGTTTTCTGTAGGTGATATTTCTATTATCTTTGTTATGATTATTTGAAAATCTTGAAAAACTAAAAAAGGAATAAAGAACAAATAATAATTCCAGAACAGCCTCCTGGTATTTAACACAGCTGTGTTCTTACACTGACTGTGCAGGAAGAGAAAGAAATAAACCTACCCCCTATGCATTTCAGCCCAGGCCCCATGCTTCATCTGAATTGTGAATAGGTAAACATGGAAGACCATCATTCCAGACCTTTTAAAATTGGAAAAGGAATCAAATATTCTCTATCCATTCCAACCCAACCCTAGAGGTAAACATTGTTAATGATTTGAGGTTTATCCTACTTGGTTTTTTTCTGTAACATGCACCTACCGTTTAATAAGTATGCGTTTATCTGTATATACCCCTATATGTTATGAGTTGAATTGTCTTCCCAAATTTTATATATTCAAGTTTTAACCCCCACTGTCTCAGAAAACAACCATATCTGGAGACAGGGACTTTAAAGGGATACAGAAATTAAAATGAGTTTATTGGGGTGGGCCCTAATCCAATATAACTGGTGTCTTTCTACAAACAGATTAGGACACAGGCATAGAGGGAAGACCATGTGAAGACATAGAGAAAAGAAAGCCAACTACCAGCCAAGGAGAGAGGTCTCAGAGGAAACCAGCCCTGCAGACACCTTGAAATCAGACTTTCAGTCTCCAGAGCTGTGAGAAAATTCATTTCTCTTGTTAAAGTCACTAAGTAAATGGTACTTTGTTATGGCATCCCTTGCAGACTAATGCACTACACATCATTACACATAAAATATGTGATTTCCAACTCTTTCACACTACTCATTTACATAAATGTCTCTCCTCCCTCTTTCTTTCCTTCCTCTCTTCCTTCCTTCCTTCCCTCCCTTCCCTCTGTCCCTCCTTTCTTTCTTTCTTGCTTCATTGCTTGCTTGCTTGCTTGCTTGCTAGAAGTAAATCTTTTTTTAAGTTTTGGGCTATGTGTTTAAAATACTGAGGGAGGCAGTGATTTCACTTACACTTTCTCAATTTCTAGTATTAGAATTTTTCCACATGTTACTGACCATTTATTTGCATTTCACCTTTGATAAAAATAACTATCATTTATCCATTTTTAAAATAATATTTTTAATTTAAAGAAATTGCTTGTATATTACAAATCATAATTCACTGTTATATATGTTGCAAAGGTTTTCTACCAGTCTGTCATTTGTATTTTGACTTGACTTGGTTTATGGAATGGTTTGATTTATAGATGTTTCACATTTTTCTATTATATAATGCTCTCCTACTTATTAGATGCTATGCTGTATGCTGCAGGTCATACCTTGGTCCAAAACTCAAAATACTTGTTCTCTAAGCCGAGTGATGGTGGCTTATGCCTGTAATCCCAACACTTTAGGAGGCTGAGGCAGGAGGATCCTTGGGCAACATAGGATTATGTGTTGGGCACATAGTGAGACCCCATCTCTATGAAACATTAAAAAATTTAGCCAGGCATGGTAGTGCACATCTGTAGTTCCAGTTACTTGGATGATTGAGGTGAGAAGATCACTTAAGCTCAGGAGTTCAAGGCTGTAGTGAGCTATGATTGAGGCAAGGTACTGCACACTCTGAGTGACAGAGTGAGACCCTGTTTCAAAATAAAGAAAAATAAAAGAATCCATGTTCTCAAGAAGATTATACACTCTTGGTTGGTTGAGAAAGATGCATACGGAAGACATCATAAAAGAAGAACAAACACTACATCTGGGGTAAGGAGGTGAAGAAAGACTTCACAGAAAAAGGAGAGGTTATGGAGCATCTTGAAACATAGCCAAAAAAAATCTAGTGTTCTAGATATGTTTATTAGGCCTCCCAGCCCCACGGGGTCTTAAATGGCAGCCTCAGAAGTATTTCTTTATTTATTTGACTGTTGATGTTTATGGATAGTATGGTGGGGGATGAGGTGCAAAAATATTAGACAAAGAGGAAAGGGAAAGTTAATCTACCCTCAGGCTTTCAAGAAAAGCTCACAGCAGAGCAGCCTCAGCACAGTGTCAGGAGCCCAACTCTGGCCTCTTAGTCGCACGTTCTCCCAAATGCAGACACCTTAACCCAGGACCTGCACAGGTAGGTAATGAACCTCGGCCCTCACCAATCCTACTAGACTTCCTTTGCCTTGTCCCACCCCTCAGAAGTACTCAGAATACTACATGCACATGTGGCTGTGTGCTCTGAAGTCATCCTGAGTGAAAAAGCAGCTTTGCACAGTGGAGAAGCAGGCACCTGCAGAAGCAGCCAGGGCTAGAATTACTGCCAGCACTTACCTGCTGTGGGACCGAACCACTTCTATGCCCCAGGTTCTCCAAGAAACTGGGATTAATAATAAAGTCTACCTCATGGAGTAATGGGTTAATAAGTTTATGGAGCTTAAACTGGTGCCTACCATTAGTGCTTAGTAAATATTAGAATTATTCGCCTTTGTGAGCCTTGCTACCAAAAAGTATGCATTGCACTCGTAATAGCATCCATATCTTTTTTTTTTTTTTTTTTAAAACAGGATGTCACTGTGTTGCCCAAGCTGGAGTGCAGTGGTGCAATCACAGCTCACTGCAACCTGGAACTCCTGGGCTCAAGTGATTCTCCTGTCTTGACTCGTGAGTAGCTGGGATTACAAGCATGTGCCACCATGCCCAGCTAGTTTTATTTTTATTTTTTTGATAGAGATAGGGTCTTGCTATGTTGTTGTGGCTAGTCTAGATTTCCTGGGCTCAAGTGATCCTTCTGCCTTGGCCTCTCAAAGTGCTGAGATTACAGGCATGAGCCACCATGCCAGCCTGCTATCCTTGTGTTATGATGAGGAAATTAAGAATTAGCTAGATGAATTCACTCCCCAAAGCCTGGTCAGTAGCAAAACTAGTATTTAGACCCAGGTTGGACCTCAGAGCCTGACTCTTAGTCCTACACTATCCTCTCCCACCCCAAAAGCACACACACTAGCCAACAGTGTATGCACGGTTTTTCTACTTCCCTGGCAGAAATCGCTGGTTGCATTGAGGTAATTTTAAGATAAGGAGAGCAAAGCTAGACAGAGCCATCTAAGAAAGGGGGGAGAATTTTTTTCCGAATATATTCTTAAAAGTTTATTTAGTTATCCACATAAACGAAATCTTATACCTACCTTTATTGACAAATATCCATAAATCAAAATAAGGGCAAACGATCTCACTGAAAGTTTGGTGAAATGGAGTCTGACATCATTCTCTGCCTTGAACAGGAGGCCCACATTCTTCCAGCCAGCCAGGAAGTGCATTGGCTAGTTAGTGCACAGCCAAGTTAGTGCATTGGCCTGGGAGCACCCATGTAGCATCACGAAGCAGTGGCCAGCCTGGTTGGTATTTTTCAATTTCTGTATCATATTTTCTGTCTGACCACTTAGCAATGAGTATTATTGAATTTAATCTGTAGTCTCTGGATCTTGTCAGAACCTAAAATTCTCAAATATTTTAGAAAAGAAATTGTAGACTGGTTTTTAAAGTCAAAATCCTACTTAAGGTATTCTTAACAGAGACATGTGGAGCTGGAAGGGAGTTCTTGATCAAGATGATGGTGAAGATTGGCATGTTAACTGAAAACACCAAATGGTAAAAATGACAAACTCATCCGCACATAAGGAAAAATCACGTATCAGGAAAACATTAATCCTGCTATCAAAGGACATTGTAAAAGAGATTTTCTACTTTCTGTCCTCCAGAAAAAGCCCAGACACTACTCAAAAATAGATTCAAATATATCCCAAAATGCAAATGGAAAATTCCATGCTACCTCATTGGTTCACTCAGTTCTTTCTCATATTCTATAAATGAATAAACATAATGCTTCCAATTAGAACAAGTGGTTACTTTATGTGGGAACCAACGAAGTTAACGTTAATTTAAGACTCCCCTACTGGATTTCAAGTCCCAAAAATGAAGAATGTTTTGCTATGCCTTTACTTTCTCCTGCTTGTTGAAGCCCATAGGCCCAGAATAAAGATCTGATCTCCAAACCAAGCTTATTACAAATCTTACATCTTTAGCTCTTAAGACAGTACATCCTTGCCACCTTTGAGCTACTTGTGGATCTTCCTATCATAAGGTATGCATTGCACTCTTACTAGCATCCTTGTCTTATAGATGAGGAAACAGGATCAGAAAGGCAGATTCACTTCCCAAAGCCTGATCAAAAGCACAACTTGTATTTACTCCCAGTTTGGGTAGATTTCAGAGCTATTGTCTAGGTCTTCAAGTTGGGGACACACACTCTAATAGCAGATAGTAAGTTTACATCTACATGTTTATACATTTGTACATGTGCATCTTGAAAGAATTAAACTAGAAAATAGGTCGTCATAAATTCACAAAAGGAATGCTCTTATGTATGTTCCCACTCCTTGAAACTAATGTCACAATAAAAACTTTTTTTTTTCTCTCACACACTGTCAGGGAGAAAATGTTAGGTCTCTTCAGGACAATTTTTATGTTTCTGCAATTAGAGTGAAGTTCCATAGCTGGACCAACAAGTTTGTGATACATATTCTATCTGCTATCAAGGCAACCAGTTCAGGAGTTTAAAGCATAGTAAACTGCCTGTATTCAAATCCTGGCTCTACTGCTTACTGTGATTGTGTATGTTCTTGTTATAATTATTTTGCTAACATATAGTGAGGAGAAAGCTGTTTGAATTTATTTTAACTCAACTCAATTAAACAAATAATTATTGAGTACTTGTTATTTTCAAGTTGTTCTGGGCATTGTGGGGACCTCAGAGATGAACTGAACATAGTAATACTTCCCCTAAAACTTTTTGTCTAGTTGAAAAAGGAGTCTGGGTGCAGTGGCTCATGCCTATAATTCCAGCACTTTGGGAGGTCAAGGTGGGATCCCTTGAACCCAGGAGTTCAAGATCAGCCTGGGCAACATATGGAGACCCCCCTCCACCACCATCACCACCAGTCTCTATAAAAATTAAAAAAAAAATAGCTTGGTATGGTGGTGCACATCTGTGGTCTCAGCTTCTGGGGAGGCCAATATGGGAAGATGGCTTGGGCCCAAGAGGTCAAAGTGCAGTGGGCCATGACCTAACCACTGTACTCCCGCCTGGGTGACAGAGTGAGATCCTGCTTCTAAAAATAAAAGAAAGAAAGTGGGGGGAAGCTAGAATAAAATATATATAACTGTAGTGCAGGGTGAAATATGAGAAGTCCCATCAAAGGATCACCAGCAAGCATGTCAGTGAATAAGAAAGGTGAGAGCTCAGGTTGGTTGGAGCAGGAGAGATTCCAGAAAGGCAATGGCAGTTAAGATGAGACAAGAAGTCAGAGAATGGCAGGAGGAAGTGGTACCTGGGACTCAGAAAATAGGAAAGAGACATAGAATTGGGAGATATTGGAAAATGAGTTGGAGTTGGAGTTATGGCAGCAAATGATCATACAGCAGAGGGTGTAGAAAAGCGTTTGTGGACTTGGAGTCTAACACTGTGTCTGGCATAAAGTGAACATTCATGTAGTGCTTGTCAAATGGACGGCTCGCTGGGTGAGGGAACAGATGAATATCTGCCATTCCCTCCTGGAAGGTACCCTATGACTCCATGCTCCCTGGAGTTCCCTTATTTCTCTGTTTTTTGTTTTTGTTTTTTTTTTTTTTTTTTTTTTTTTTTTTTTTTTTTTTTTTTTTTTTTTTTTTTTTTTTTTTTTTTTTTTTTTTTTTTTTGGTCATGCTGCTTTCTATCTGTTTGTTCTCTTTGTATGGCTGCACTCCAACTATTTATCCACCAAGGCAAATAAAGTAGGACCCCTTCGCTCAAAGGCTTCACAATGTAATAGGGAGCCAATTTATAATGCTCCAAGAAAGTCAAGTGAGGTGAGGAATAGAGTGCTCAGCAAAACTGACAGTTAGAAATTCAATGGAAATCTTAGAGGAGTTTCAATAGAAAGTAATTCAGGAGCAGAAAACCAAACTGCTGTGGGTTGAAGGAAAAATGGGTACTGTGAAGTAGAGTAGGTGGGGAGTGAATTCAAGAAGGTTGGCAGCAAAAAGATGGAGGGATATATAGCTTTATCTGGAAGGAGAAGCAGTAATAAAATTTGTTATAGTTGAGAGAGGTCAGTGTTGCGGGGAGGGATATGGAAAATGTGAGTGCTCTTCAGGCCAAGAACCTGGGAAAGCATAAAAAACATTGTATTTTCCTCAATTAACTGTTTATTATAGAAAACACACATGCAAATTGATCAGAAAGGTACAGTCTAATAGATGATGAGAGCAGCCCAGAACATGAAGAGTTGGAGGGTCTGGGAAGCTTTCCTGAACAAAATGATGAACAAATGTCCAAGTTTATCCATTCTCCAAGAGAAATAAGAGCTCTTCATGCCAAGACCAGGGAAAAGGGCACGCTAGGTAGAGGAAATAACAGAAAGAAGGCGGAGAATTACTGCAAACATGAGCATTACAAGACACTTGTCAGATGTTTTCTCCCAGTCTGTTAAATGAATTTTCATTTCATTAACAGTGTCTTCTAAAAAGCAAGTTCTTAATTTTTCTACAATCCAATTTAATAAATTGCATTTTGTCTCCTAAGGAAGCTTTGTCTAACCCAGATCCTGCATTTTCTTGTATTAGTTTCATGGTTTTCACTTAAATACAGATCTGTGCTCTGCTAATTTTTGTATGTGGTATGAAGTAAGGATTTGCTTTTGCAAATGGATAGCTAATAGTTCCAGCAGAATATGCTGAAAAACTATCATTTTCCCATTGAGTTACCTTAGCATCTTTATTGAAAATCAATTGACCATGTATATGTGGGTTTATTTCCAGACTTCTGTTTGATTGATCTATAAATCCTTACATCAGTATCATGTGGTTTTCTTTACTGTAGCTTTAGAGTAAGTCTTAAAATCAAATAGTATAATTCTCCCAAATTTATTCTTTTTCAAAAGTGTTTTGGTCCTTTTCATAAAAACATTTAAAATAAACTTTTTAATTTTCAACAAGAAAGCCTAAGATTTCTATTGAGATTTCATTGACTTAGTAGATCACTGTGGGCAAAATGACATCTTAATTATATTGAGGCCTCCATACAACGAACACAGTATATCTCTGTTTATCTTGGTCTTCTTTAGTTTCTTTCAGAATTGTTTTATAATTTTTAGTGTACAAGTCTTGTATATACTTTGTGGAATTTATTCCTGTTTGATATTGTTGATGCTATTATAAATGATATATTTTTCAATATCTAATTGTTTGTCATAGTATATAGAAATGTAATTATTTTTGTATAGTGACCTTAGATTCTACAGTCTCTCTTAACTAATTTATTAGCTTTAGTAGTTTTTTCTTCCTAGGTTCTGAAAAATTACTTACATCCAGAGTATAATAAGAACTTATGTAACTCAGTAATAAGTGGACAAACAATCCAATTTTTAAAAGGTAAATGTTTTTTAAAGACTCTTCCTAATATTAAATGACTTGTCATGATACATCCACTAGAATGCCTGAACTTGATAAACTGGTAATGCCAAGTGTTGGCAAGGATTTGGAGCCATCAAAACACTCATACATTCTTAGTGGAAATGAAAAATGGCACAGTCACTTCTGAAATCAGCTTGGCAGTTTCTTGTAAATTTAACATGAATTTACCGTACAATCTAGAAGTCACATTCCTAGATATTTACTCTGAATAAATGGAAACATGTCCATACAAATGTTTGTACTTGGATTTTTATAGCTGCTTTATTCATAATAATTAAAACAGGAAAGACCCTACATGCTCCTGAAACAGTGGATAAACAAACAACATTGTATTACATTGATAGTCTAATACCACTTAGTAATAAGAAGGAGCAAACTGCAGATGGACATGACAACATGGATGAATTTCAAATACATTATGCTTAGTAAAAGAAATTAGACATAAAAGATCATATATTGAATGATTAGATTTACAGAACATATTTAGAAAAGACAAAACTAGAGTGACAAAAATCAGGTCAGTGGTTTCTGGGTATCGAGGAGGACTGACTCCAAAGGGGTTAAGAAAAACTTTGTGAAAAGATGTAGATTTTCTTGCATTGTGATTGTAGCAGTGGTTCACAAATGCATAAGTTTCTCAAAATTTACCAAATTTGTACATTTAATTTCAGTGGTTTCTTGTAGGCAAATTATTCCTCTGTTTCAAAATAAGTCATAAGTCATGGTGAGTTTAACTTACTATAAGTACAGGTCCATAATCTGTTATCTGACACCCTATGGACAAATATGTTTTGAAATAAACATTTTTTTTTAACTTTTGAAGTTTTACAGAATATTACATAAGCCCCATTTATTGTGAGATTTGAGGTAATATCCCATAATGGAACAGTAATATTTCTGCAATAAAACATATGAGCAGACATTGAGTAGAATCAATAAACTCTAAAGAGCCTCTTGTCAGTTGAGATTAAATGATGCCTCTAGATTTTGCTGCCAGTGTGTCATGAAACAACTTTAAGTTTTCAGAACCTTTTGAATTTTGAGTTGCAATTGAGGGAATGTGGCCCTGTTTAAGTAGTTTGCTGTAATTTAAGATACTGAAGTTGGGACTGAGAGGAAACGGACTGTGAGGCTGGAAAAATATGAAGCTAAAGAGAGAGACATAACACAGAGGGTAACAATATGTAATTTAGTATTTTTCCAGATATATTTACATTCAATAGCTACTAAAACAGATTTACAAAATTTTGGAAAAAGTAGTATCTGCTCTCTCCTTCTGTAGTAAGTAGTTCCTGCAATTGCTTAAGGAATCCTTACTGTAATGAAAATAGTGTGTGAAAATCCTATTTTCATAAAATATTATAATCCAAATATATCAAAATTATGTCCTATATTAAAGCTCTTCAAGACTCCCCAACAGAGAGTTCCAGCTCTTCAGTTAGAAGGGCAACGTTGCAATGATCAGAACCTCCTCTGTGTCCTCTCACGACTCTTCTCCATCTGTCCTCTTCCTACTGCCACCCCAACACCTTAAAAATTTCAGCAAATACCCAATTGATCTGGTTGCTCCCTAACTTTTCTTTGTTTTTGACGCTTCTCTGACTTGGTTCATGCTCTTCTCTTGGCTTAAGTGTTGTTTTTTCTGGTTATTCTCTAGCTGATATCTACTCTAGAGATTACAAATGTGTATAAAGACACAGAAAACATAAATGAGCAAAGCAGCCAAGAGCGGGAGAGGGAAGGGGAAGCAATGGAAGATCAACAGCAACTGACATATATTGTTACTCACATCACCTGACATACAGAGGGCTCTTAACAATGGTTTATTTAAGTATAAAGGTGATATTGAACTATAAAAATACAGGTGAGGTAACATAGAAAATATAAGACTACTGTAACTCTTCTTAAGCTGTCTTAATGCAGGGCAAGTGATTGTATATTGTGACACCTTGAATCTACATCAGTAGCATCCTAAATTAACTCTGACTGAGATCAAGAAAAAATTTGATAACCTAAGTTGTTGTCTTAGCTTGGGCTGTTATAACAAAATGCCATAGAATGGGTGAATTTTTCTCACAGTCCGGGAGGCTGGAAGTCACAGGAATTTATTTTCTCACAATTCTGGAGGCTGGAAGTCCAAGATCAAGGTGTCAGCATCACGTATTTCTGGTGTGGGTCTCTTCCTGGCTTGTAGATGGCCACCTTCTGTGTTTTCACATGTTGGGGAGGGAGAGAGCAATCTCTCTAGCATCTTTTCTTATAAGGGCACTAATTGCACCCTGGTAGCCTCATCCTCATGACCTCATCTACATCTAATTATCAAAGGCCCATCTCCAGATACCATCACATCAGGGGTTAGAGCTTGAACATGTGAATTGAATTTGGGAGGGACAGGGACACAATTCAGAAGTGGTCATCTTTTTGCAAAGAGAAATATTTAAGGAACTTATGATACATGGGGGCCATATATCCTATTGAAGAGATTCAAAGTCCTGTTGAAAGTCCTGCCCCTTCCCTCTAGGAGCCTATAATCAGTATCAAACACATTAATAGAGACAGGTATATTCAAAAGCCATTAGGAATAAAATGGAAACATTGAAACAACACATGGGTAGATAGCTAATCACATTATGTAAAGGTCAAGCGTAAGTGGATTTTTAGTGAAAGGAAATGGTATCTACTCTTGGGGAAGATCAGGTAGGGGGAGGGTGCAGAGTCACATTTACCCACTCAACCCTGGAAGATTTCATGGGAGAAGTCAGAATTCAACAACAGCCATTAATCTAACTGGGAATCTGGGGTGTTTCTTGTTGTCTTAAAAATGTGTGAATTTTGACTTAGTGAATGCTGTGCATTAAAATATATTATAGTAAGACAGGAGGACTCCCTTTGTTTTATCTTTCGCTCTGAAATCATCCTAAAAGACCATCCCTGTCATGTGAGACTATCCTTTTACAAATGTAACACTCTAAAAATGTATTAGTTATTTTGATTTTTAGTTTTATGTCATATCTTAAATTTTGCCTGCAAAATCAGATGTGTTATTTTTGTGTGTAATGAAAGTCCTTGAAAATGTTAATCAACAATTCATAATATAAAGGGAAGCATTAGTTGACTTCAAAGAACTATAAGAAATTATTGAACACACATCTGAATGAACTTCCCTATACATTATCCAAAATTTATGAGTACATGTCTTTAGATAATCAGGGCTAAGTTCAAACTCTTGGCCCACTTGATTTTATATAAGGAAAGCATACTCAAGAAGGGTGTCAGTTGATGCACAGGTGACTTCACAAACTTTGGTCGCTGTGATTTTTAAATCAGTTCTACGGAGAGTCCACACCTCTCCTGTGGCAATACATTTGAGCTTACACCAGGAAAAATTCTTTTCATCTGAGCTAAGTCCTCCATGTTCTAGTATTACAATCCAATTCCTCATGTTGTTTCTTTAGTGAAGGTGTTCTTTCCCTGTTGCTTGTGAAAGAGCTCTGGATATATACGATCTGAAGACATTGCATTGCCTCTCAGTATTGTTCTCCCTAGACAGGTCCTTTAATCTTTCTTAAAGGTCTTATTTTCTGATCCTTTAATCATCTCTGTGGTAAGAGATTTAAGTTCCTGTTCCCCTTTGTCTCATTCTGGATGTGGGCACTGACTAGCAGAAGTCTTGTGAGCTATCTGTATTTTTCCATCTCAGCATCACCTTTGCTGTCTAAATTGAAATGTTGCTGCTCACTCATCATTCCTTTTCGAAAACAACAATATCAAAATATGGCTGTGAATCCATTTCCAAATAAGATGTGGAGTGTACAAATAAACCAGAGTTACCCTTCCTTTGTATTACTCTGGTTCTCTTCTGGGCCCCACTTCACAGAAAAATATGAGCCTTGATTATCCATTTTCACCAAAATCGCATTTACTAAGGCAGGAATATTAACTCAGGTAAGCAAAATGATTGTTCCTTTCATCTCAGCAATTCCACACCTACTCCCCTACCAATTGACTTTTTATAGAATATTAGTTTGCATTAAAAAATCCATTTAATTGCATTGGAAAAACACTTCACCGCCATGCTCTGGGCCAATACCATGTTGCAGCTGCTCCTATTTAAGAGATAATTGTAGCCTCACTCTTCTATAAGGAACTAATTCTGATTTTGAAAGGATTTGTCCTCACAGTTTATCCTGATGAGAGAGGACTGGATTATTGCCGTGTAAAATAGCTGAATAGTCCTATTATGGCTATTATGTCACAAATGTTGTGTGTTGTTGAAGACCAAAGTACTGTACCACACTCAATGGTGAAATGTACAAGCATGGCACACTTCCCAAATTATGTAAAAAATACTGCATTTTATGAGTCATTTAGTACCATGTGAGCTAACTGTGAACCTGTGTCATTTCCTTCAAACTTTCCTCATCATTCTGAAATCCTTTATTTTCTGGTTGAAAGACTTACAATCTAGTCATTTCTCACTAGCCTCCTCAGGAAATAAACTTCAGTACTCTGCGTTCTTCCATTGAAAGATATTACTTACTGCATATAATTCCATTTTGAATTTAAATTACTTTAGAAAAATGTTAAATAACCCTGGACAACAGTAAATTCTAACTGGTAAATTGAGAACATATAAACATTTCCCATCAAAACCGTTAATGATGTCTTTTTGAATCTAAAATGTATAGCACTTCAGATTGGCTAGATTCTAAGGAAACAAACAGCTTCTTCACCCCATAACCTTGTTGGGTATACACATGTCTAATGAGGCTTTAAAATCCTAGGTGGGCCATATGAGGTGTAAAATGAATGGTATTTTAAAAGAATGAGGCTTTCTTTTCCCTAGAAATATTGCGACATCAGCTGTCACTGGAAATCTAGCCCGTAAGTCAGAAAGGCCAGTGAAGGGCTAAATATTAATTTAGTTATACAATATGGCATGCTTTGATTTTAGTTTTAATACATGACATTTCAAAATCACCCCCTCTATATGACATTTCATTCTCGTGTACATCTATAGAGGGCTTCAACCCTTGAAAAAAAACTAACTCCAAAATCTAACAAAAAATGCCTGCCAGGAAATACTATGGTTTGTTGAATAATTTTTACAAGACTCTTGTAAATCACATATAGGATTAACTGTCTAGAGGCTATTTCCCCCAAAAGGACTTAACCTACATGATACAAAGAATCAGTAGACATAAAATGTGGTCACCGAAAACAAGTATACATTTGAAAACATAACAATTTGTGAAACTATAATTAAAATGAAGATGGGCAATGTTGAGGCAACAAAATCAAATGTTCTGTGTGGTTTATAATTACTGGTGAGGCTTTCCAAAGTAATCTGGAAAATTAAATGAGATAGTGAAATTCCATGTAAAGAAATTAGGACCAGGTCTAGGACATAGGAGGAATTTCACAAGTATGTACTGATAGCGTTATATCAGCATTAGTAAAAAGATGTTTTGTTTACGGGCACTCATTTTCTGCTAACTAAAGTATATAAAGTTCCTAGGTCAGATGAATAAACTGTAACCTGGACCTTTACAATTCATGAATGTTTACTAAGAGTAAATGAGCAAATTGCCAACTCCATCTCTAAAAGACAGAGTAGGTGATGTCCTGGGCTTTCCTAGACTGTCTACATTTGGGAGTGGTGATCCTTGATGTCCTCTTATGGGGACCAGTGCAAATTGACAATCAAGCCTATCTACTAAAATTTCGTGCTTTTCACATTTTCTTTGTTAAGGAACCTTTCCTTTAGATTACCTTATCTTTCCTTCCAGGCCAGTGATTCTTAATCTTTTCTGAAAATTAAAGCCACTTGAGACCATTTTTTTTTTTTTGAGACGAAGTCTTGCTCTGCCGCCCACTCTGGAGTGTAGTGGCACGATCTTCCACCTCCCAGGTTCAAGCAGTACTCCCACCTCAGCCTCCCAAGTAGGTGGGACTACAGGTGTGTGCCACCACACCTGACTAATTTTTTATATTTTTAGTAAAGATGGGGTTTCACTGTGTTAGCCAGGGTGGTCTCAATCTTCAGACCTCGTGATCTGCCCATCTTGGCCTCCCAAAATGCTGAGATTACAGGCGTGAAGCACCCACCCAGCCTAAAGCCACAGGAGAGCTTTTAAAAATTCCTATGCCCAGGCCCTAACCAAAAAGAACTGAATCAGAATCTACATGGGTGGGGTTCTGGCTTGAGTATTTTTCTAAACTGTTAAGATGACTTCACTGACCAGACTAGGCTGGAAAACACTACTCTGAAAGATTACATCTAGAGCCGGAACTATCTTAAATAATTTGTTTTTGTATTTTAAACCTATAAATAATACATAGCATTAGTGTTTTTCACCACTCTGTCTATTGATTCATGTACAAATGAATGAATGAATGGACAAATAAGTATTTTATTTAGCCATGATGTGGAGTTGATAGTCTAGGAAACTGAAAAGTATTACAATTCTGCTCTACTATTTTATTTTCCAAATTAAGAAGATTTACTCAGAGGTTTAGATATTCAACTTTCCCCAACTTTTAGTAGAAATACATCCATTCAGTTTATGATGGGCCTTATAGAGCATTATAAAGTGAGCATTTTTTTCAGATGACACTGAGATGGCCTCTCTTTGCATAAGTGGCTGGAAGTAAGAACTTTTTCCCCAATACCTCATATTCCCACGGATCATACCATGCCATGTACAGAATACCACTGTGACTCCATACACTCCTATGGGAGAAACCAGGCTCCCGATTATGTAGAGGAATTGCACAGGACAGGTCCCATGTATTTGGATTTTCCCTCAAAGTAGAGAAAGGTGGTAGGTCTGTAGACCAAAGCAAGAGGTATCATTATCTCCCCAGTGTCAAGATGCAGATAATGGTATTGTTCCAGCCTTGAACCATTTCATTTCATCTTCCTGATGTTCACAAGGTCATCAAACAAACGTCAATGAAGAATTCCAAGAAGGTTTTTTTTTAAATCAAGTTTTGAAATGATATAATAAATATTGGATTGAGGATAGAAATTTAAGCTGAGAAATGTTTAATTTGAACCTAAAAAGTTTGTTATTATTTTTATTATTGTGGAAGGAATACATATAGGCACATTTTAGCGTCTACAATAGTATTTGAAAAGCTAATGTTATGAAACACAAAACTTCATTTACATTTTATTATAAAGACCTTTATTAGGAGAAGGGACACATTTGCTATTTCTTTTATTTTGTGCCTTGAAGGACTTGTGAATGTATAGAAGAATTTTTTTTTCTTCCTGCTTCTTCTTGCAACCCAAGCTCCACCATATAAATTGTGAAGGTAGGAAGAAAGTTGTATTTCTGTTACTTTTTAAAATGATAACAAGAAGAAAGAAAAACAATGACTTAAGAGAAAGAGGATGTAAGGAGTAGGAAGCAAAACTTAACAAAGAGTTCGTAAGGGAACCTGCATTGACAAGTCACTCAGCCATGTTAATTTTATCATTAATATTGTCTTTGTAGATTCTTTTTCCCCCAGATCTCTTTGGTTATATTTGACTAGTGCTCCGAAATGCACGGGAAGACACAGCTATGGGAAAGCTGCTCTAGCAGTTGGCAATCCGCGCATCCTAGAAGGGGGTGTGGAGCAGAAAACAAGAGAAAAGGATGAAGAACTTCACGCTCCTTTGCAGAGTTTTGGGCCCTAGTGTGCCAGCTGCTCTCTCCTGAGAGGGAGGTGAATGTCACCCAGTCCTGCTTGGACTTCCCACCGAGGACCCTGCCCTCAGAGATTAATCTGTTGGGCAGCAGCCAGGAGACCCCGAACTGTCCCAGCCTCCAGGAGACGGCAAGTTGGAAGTTCCCGAGTTGGGGAGGCAAAGCAGGAAAATAGGACTGGCGATTTCCTCATCCCACTCACCCCCCGGAGAAATGGGAGGCGGACTCCAGGTCTTGCGTGGACCGCCAAGAGCACCCTAGGGCGTCCAGCTACAACAAGAGAAGAATCCCATGAGGTGCAACAAGCAAACTCATATGTTTTCCCTCTAGCCGGGTTGTGTGCTGATAACTGTTTCCCTATTTACACTTTAAATCACTCCTGCGGTCTTTTGTGAGTCCCCAAGGCAGCGTCAGCCTTCGCAAACCGTCCAGTGGGGCTCGGATCGCGGAGGGGTGCGGGCTGGAGGCAGGAGAAGGAAACCAGAGAGGGGCGGCTCCTCACCCTTCGAGCGGCTCGGGCCCCTCGGACAGTTGCCCACTTACGGCGTGCAGAGGACTTGTGGGTACTCGGCCCTCAGGAGCGGCGAGGCGCAGAAGTCACCTCCGCTACGGGCCGGGAGTAGGGAGGGGAGCACAGTGACAGGGATGGGAAATAGCGAGGCGGGACGT
>PVKP010031768.1:0-26608 GCA_004027715.1 Plecturocebus donacophilus | reverse complement strand
AGTAATGAAAGTGAGCATTCTTGTCATGCTCCAGATCTTAGAGAAAAGGCTTCCAGTTTTTTCCCATTCTGTTAAATCCTAGCTGTGGGTCTGTCATATATGACTTTTATTATGTTTATGTTCTTTCTATACAGTTTTTGAGGAATTTTATCATGAAAAGATGTTGAATTTTACCAAACTTATTTTAACATCAGTTGAACTAATCATATGGTTTTTGGCCTTCATTCTGTTGACATGAGGTATCACATTGATGGACTTGTGTATGTTAAACAATTCTTGCATCCCAGGGATAAATCTCACTTTATCCTGATGAATGGTCTTTTCAATGTATTGAGGAATTTTATTTGCTCGTATTTTGTTGAAGATTTGAAGTTCTTATTTTATGTGCCTTTTGTTTTTGTATTAGGGTAATATTGGCCTTGTAGAATGAGTTTCAAAGTATTCCCACCTCCTCTAGTTTATGGAATAGTTTAAGTAGGATTGGTATTAGTACTTCTGTAATTGTTTTATAGAATTCAGCAGTGAGGTCATCACGGATTGGGCTTTTCTTTGCTGGAAGACTTTTTATTATCGCTTTGATCCTGTTACCTGTTATTTCTCTGTTCAGGTTCTAGACTTCATCCTAGTTCAATCTTGGTAGGTTGTATGTTTTTAGGAATTCATCCATTTCTTCTAGATTTTCCAATTTATTGGCATGTAGTTGCTCATAGTATCACTAATGATACTTTGAATTTCTGCAGTATCACTTGTAATGTCTCCTTTTTCATCTCTAATTTTATTTATTTGGGCCCTTTCTCTTTTTCCATAGTCCAGCTAAAGGTTTGTCAATTTTATTTAACTTTTAAATAGACTAACTTTCATGTTTTGTATGTTATATTGACCTTCGTATTGTTTTGTTGATTTCATTTATGTCTGCTCTGATTTTTATAATTTCTTTTCTTCTAATTGTTGGCTTATCTTGCTCCTGCTTTTCAGTTCTTCAAGATATATTGTCAAGTTATTCATCTAAAGTTTTTCTTCTTTTTTGATTAGGAACTTATAATCTTCCTTCTTTGTACTGCCTTTACTGTATCCCATAAGTTTTGGTATATTGTGTTTACATTATCATTTGTTTCAGGAAAGTTTTCAACTTCTTTCATAATTAATTTTTTATCCTGAATTAATTTCATATTCATTGACATACTGCTGATCATTTAGGAGCATATTGTTTAATTTTCACATATTGTTTCCAAAATTTCTCCTGTTACTGATTTTTAGTTTTATTTCATTGCGGTCAGAGAAGATGCTTTATATTATTTCAGTTTTTTTTTACTGTTTTAAGATTTGATTTGTGAGTTAACATATGGTACATCCTTGAAAATGATCCATGAGATTGAGGGAAAAAAAGTGTATATTCTGCAGCTACTGGATAAAATGATCTGTAAATATCTATTAGGTCCATTTGGTCTGTAGTTCAGATTAAGTCTCATGATTCTTTGTTGATTTTCTGGTGAGAAGATCTGTCTAATGCTGAATGTGGGATACTGAATTCTCCAGCTATTACTGACAGTTTCAGGAGGCAGATAAGGGAACCTGCACAGTTTTGCCTGGGCTTACCTGCAATGAACTGGGGACCTGTATCTGCACTGAGACGATGGGGTGGAGCCACCAGGAATTCATTCCTTATGTAGAGGGAGGAGCCTGGCCTCTTCAGCTCATATGTGGTGGCCTGGTATTCAATTGGTGAGGCAGAAGCCTATTGGCAGAACCCCCTCCTTCTTTGCTGAGAGGCATCTTTTTGTCCAATAAATGTACCCACCTCACCCTTTGATGTGTCCATGTGCCTAATTTTTCCTCGTCATGAGACAAGAACTGGATTTTAGCTAAACTAACGAGCACAAAAATCCTGGATCATTATTATGTTGGGGTATATCTCTTTCTTCAGTTCTAATAATATTTGCTTCATATATCTGGGTGCTCCAGTGTCAGATGCATACATATTTACAATTGTTATATCCCCTTGCTGAATTTACTCCTTGCTGAATTATGGTATGTCCTTCTTTGTCAGATTTTGTCTTGAAATTTATTCTTTATGATATAGTTATAGCTACTTTTGTTCTTTTTTGGTTTCCATTGACATGGACTATCTCTTTTTATCTATTTATTTTTAGTCTACAGGTGTCTTAATGGGTTACTTTAAAAAAAAAACACAAGAGATCATTGAGTCTTATTTTTTAAATTCATTCATCCAATGTATATCTTCTGAGTGTTTAGTTGATTAAT
The DNA here is from genome assembly GCA_004027715.1 of Plecturocebus donacophilus. Taxonomy (NCBI): domain Eukaryota; kingdom Metazoa; phylum Chordata; class Mammalia; order Primates; family Pitheciidae; genus Plecturocebus; species Plecturocebus donacophilus. Next base: position 24,346 of record PVKP010031768.1, on the reverse strand, counting down.
ATGCAGTGCCATAATTGATAAATAAGGACTCACTCCTACCATTTTGTTGTTTGTTTTCTGTCCTTTTTTGTGATTTCTTCCTCTTTACTTTCTTCTTATCCTCTTTTTAATGAAGTTGAGTTTCTCTGGTGATATGACTTAATTTCTTACTTTTCATTTTTTGTGTACCTGTTATGTGTTTCTGATTTGAAGTTACCAAGAACTTTGAAAATAGTATCTTAGAACCCATTACTTTATGCTGATAACAACACTGTTAGCATAAACAAACAAGCAAAAGTAGATAAAACCTCTACATTTTAAATTCATCTCCTTACTTGACAACTTTTTGTTGTTTCTATTTATATATTATTGTAATATGTATGCCATAAAAATTATATTTGTTATTTTTATTGGTTCATCATCTAGAGTTTCTGCTTAAGATAATGTAGTTTGCACACCATGGTTACACTGTTAGAATATTCTGGGTTTTTCTGAGTACTCACTATTATCAGAGAGTTTTTACCTTCAGATTATTTTATATTTCTCTTTTTTTCTGATTGATGTACTCATTTTAGTATTTATGGTAGGACAGGTTTTATGTTTATGAAATTCCTCAGCTTTTCTATGTCTGAGAATGTGTTTATTTCTCTTTTATGTTTGAAGGATATTTTCACTGGATATACTATTCTAGGGTAATTTTTTTTTCTTTCAGGACTTTAAATATGTCATGCCACTCTTCCTGGCCTGTAAGGTTTCCACTGTAAAGTCTGCTGCCACGTATATTGAAACTCCATTATATGTTTTATTTTTTTGTCTCTCTCTCCCTCTCTTTCCTCTTGCTCCTTTTACGATCCTTTCTTCATTTTTAATTTTTGGGAGTTTATTAAATGTCTTGAGGTAGTCTTATTTGGGTTAAATCTGCTTGGCATTATATAACTTTTTTGTATTTCTATATTGATAATTTACTCTAGGTTTGGGATGTTCTCTGTTATTATCTCTTTAAGTAAACCTTCTACCCCTGTCGCTTTCTCTAACTCAACTTTAAGGCCAATAACTCTTAGATCTGTTTTTTGGGGTTATTTGCTAGATTTTGTAGGTGTGCTTTATTTTTATTTTTTAATTCTCTTTTCTTCTCTCCCCTCTGACCATGTATTTTCAAATAGCCTGTCTTCAGGCTCACTAATTCCTTCATCTGCTTGATCAATTCTGCTATTAAGAGACTCTAATGTATTCTCTATATATCAGTTGAATTTTTTATTTCTGGAATTTTTGCTTTATTCTTTTTAATAATTTGAATCTCTTTGTTGAATTTATCTGGTAGAATTTTGAATTCCTTTTCTGTATGTTTAATTCCTTTTAGTTCCCTCCAAACAGCTATTTTGAATTATCTGTATAAAAGGTTGCATGTCTCTGATTCTCCAGAATTGGTCACTGATTGCTTATTGATACAGTTTGGCTTCATGTCCCTAACCAGATCTCATCTAGAGTTGTACTCCCATAATTCCCACGTTGTGGGAGAGATCCAGTGGGAGATAATTGAATCATAGAAGCATTTCCCCCATACTATTCTCGTGGTAGTAAATTGGTTCTCATAAGATCTGATGGTTTTATAAGAATCTGCCATTTCCCCTGCTGGTTTATTCTCTCTTTGCCTGTTGCCATCCATGTAAGATGTGACTTGCTCCTCCTTACCTTTTGCCATGATTGTGAGGCCTTCACACTTACAATGTGGAATTGTAAGTCTAGTAACCTTTACTTTTTTGTAAGTTTCCTAGTCTTTGGTATGTCATTATCAGCAGCATGAAAACAAACTAATACAGTAAATTGGTACCAGTAAAATGGGACATTGCTGAAAAGATATCTGAAAATGTTGAAGCAACTTTGGAACTAGGTAACAAGGAGAAGTTGAAACAGATTGGAAGACTCAGAAGAAGACAGAAAACTGTGGGAAAATTTAGAACTCCCTAGAGACTTGTTAAATGGCTTTGGCCAATATGCTGATAATGCTATAGACAATGAAATCCAGGCTGAGGCTGTCTCAGATGGAGAGGAACATGTTGGGAAGTGGAGCAAAGGTGACTCTTGTTATGCTATAGCAGAGAGACTGGTAGCATTTTGTCCCTGCTCTAGAGATTTGTGGAACTTTGAACTTGAGAGAGATGATTTAAGGTATCTCACAGAAGAAATTTCTAAGCAGCAAAGTTGTGACTTGGGTGCTGTTAAAGACATTCAGTTTTATAATGGAAGCAGAGCATAAAAGTTTGGAAAATTTGCAGACTGAAAATGCGATAAAAAAAAGAAAGTCACATTTTCTGAGCAGGAATTCAAGCTGGCTGCAAAAATTTACATAACTAATGAGGAGCCTAATGTTAATCCCTAAGACAATGGGGAACATGTCTCTAGGGCATATCAGAGGTCTTCATGGCAGCCCCTCCCATCACAGGCCTGGAGGCATAGGAGGAAAAAGTAGTTCCCTGTGCTGATCCCAGGGTCCCCTTGCTGTGTTCAGCCTTGGGACTTGGTGCCCAGAGTCCTAGCCACTCCAGCCATGGCTGAAAGGGGCCTATGTAGAGCGCAGGCTGTGGCTTCAGAGGGTGCAAGCCCCAAGCGTTGGCAGCTTCCACATGGTGTTGAGCCTGCAGGTGCACAGAAATCAAAAAACAGGTTTGGGAACCTCAACCTAGATTTCAGAAGATTCATGGAAATACCTGGATATCCAGACAGAAGTTTGCTGCAGGGGCAGGGCTCTCATGGAGAACCTCTGCTTGGACAGCATGGAAGAGAAATGTGGGGTCAGAGCCCCCACGTAGAGTCCTTACTGGGGCACCATGTAGTGGATCTGTTAGAAGAGGGCCATTGTCCTCCAGACCCCAGAATGGTAGATCTTCTGACAGCTTGCACTGTTCACATGGAAAAGCCACAGACAGAATGCCGACCTGTGAAAGCAGCCAGATGGGGAGCTATATTCTGCAAAGCCACAGAGGCAAAGCTACACAAGACTTTGGGAACATGCTGAGTCTTATCTGAAGCCAGCAAGTTTCAGAGTCTTATCTAAGGCTCATAATGTACTACCTGGGCATCACCATTCATGGCCCAAGGGCTCTTCAGTTATCCAGTGATGAATTCTGCCAGTACTAGGCCCTTCCATTCAAGGCAGCAGGTACCCTTCTGGTCCAAAGTGTACTGGGAGCTAGGACGTGGAAAGGGAATTTCATAGCTCTGACTGGTGTCTTATTTCTGCTGTGGTTGAGTTGATTTCTGAGATGTAAAACAAAGGGCTCCCCATTCTTCCCTCTCCTCTCCTCAAGTGAAAGGATGGGGTTTCTTTTGAAGCTTTGAGAAGTGCAGCCTGGGATTAGGGGAATTGTGGTGTCAGCACTCCCCTAGCTTCCCCAGTTGATGTCTCAGTAGGTCACATGTCCCTGAAGTCCCCTGGCTCTGAGCTCAGTTCAGCATTAAAGTTACATAGCTATTGCAGTCCTTGTGATCTACAGTGCCTGTTAAGTTTATTTAGAGCCCCAGAGCACTTTGGCCCATGGTGGCAAGGCTGCAGAAATTCAGATTCTAACTGCTGGGATAGGTGATTCCCCTCTGGCTAGGGCTGGTTTAAATGCTCCCTCCATGAGCAGGCATGAACTGAGTTCATTCCAGCTTAACTTTCTGCTATAACAGGGCAGCACTGAGTTCAATGGAATGTCTCACAGTTATTGTGCTCTCCCTCTCCCAAGTGTTCAGATTCTCTCTGTACCTCACCACCACGTCTGGGGGATGGGGTAAGGCTAGCCTTAGCATTTCAAGACAGTTTTTCCTACCTCTTCAGTGCCTCTTTCAGAAATAGGAAGTTAAAACCAAGTACTATGAGTGCTCACTTGATTTTTGGTTCTATTAAGATGCTTTTTTGTCTGTAGATAGTTGTTAAATGGGTATCCTTTGGTAAGGTTGTGGGGTAGAGATTGGAAGAGCCTTCTGTTCTTCCATCTTTCTCTGCCTTATCCTATATTTATGTTCTCAACCAAGAATTATTGCTGAATTCAAATTTTGGATAACATATCAACAGCTTATATTTATATAGTACCTGGTTTGAAAAATTCAAGGCTTCTTATAGCCAGTATTTATTTTACTTAGTCTTCCAAATACCCTCTGAGTTATTTGCAAAAAATACCAAAGTAATTTTATTATTCTAAAGTACATATAAGGAGACTAAGAGTAAGAGAAAATGGATCAACTTATGAGACTGTATATTGGGAAACACAAAACTGTGAGTGCAACCTGCCTACTCTTCCATGGTTGACGTAAGAGTGTGTCTTATGCCTGGAACATTTTCTTACATTCAGATAACTAGTCCTCACAGCTTGTACCAGGCATATATCTTTGAAAATATCTTTCTTGTTCTGGGTTTATTTTGTACATGCTTGTTCTGCTTAAGCATGTGTGTATTATGACAGCTAGCCAACCACACTGCTATCTATAATCAAAGTGAGGAAGGAAATGAATCATTTATCTTCAGCATAAGGTGGGTAAGTATGGACCATCTCCGTGCATGAGATAGATGCAGGCTGAAACCTGCTCGCTGTGGGAAACCTATGTTTACTACAGAAGCTGATCTTTCTCTGTGTCTTCTCTGAGTAAAGTCTTGTTCCATCCAGTGCCTGTGTGACGGCTAAGTGTGATATTCTTGTCTACGTTTTTCTTGGTGACTGTGACACTTTCAAATCATGTAATGAATTGGCACCATAGGACTGTTCCTGTTGGTGAGCATTGTTGTGCTCTAGGCTGTTCTCTTCACAGTGGGACTCTTCCCCTGGCAGTGGCAAGAGGGATCACTTGCTGAACACTGTGATTGTGTGAGTGACAATGGTCATGGTTGCCAACCTTGATGCTGCCATTATTAACTTGGGTATGACCAATAATTTTTCCATGGCCCTTTTCTCTCATGTACCTTGCAATCTACGTATTGCTACTTATTGCTGGAGAGAAACGGCAGTTTTGTTGCTGTTGTTGGCATTTTTAATGTGTTGGTCTGTCTTTTCAAAGTACCATTCAGTTTGGTCAATATACCATGTATGTAAATGAGTTCTAGCATTCTTACAGTTTCCCTACTTCTCCTTCATTAAAGTGATTTTGATGACTGGTTTCTATTTCTTAAGCAAATAATTTCTTTTTTTCATATTTTATACTTTCTAGACAATTTCCTATATATGTTAATATTTTTCTGAGTGTAACTATTGTTTCCAGTTTGAGAGATATTGCCTGAGTTCTGACTCCTCCATTTTTTAATTTGCCAATAGGCTTATGAAATTTTGATTCAGTGCTGCATTTTATTTTATTTTTTTGGCTTCTAGCCTGAAGATCTTATACTTGTTACTGTATCATTTGAAACTACTGCAATTTAAGAAAATCTATGTTATACCCTTGAAATTTATTTAAGAGCAAAATTGGAAATGACATAATATTAATTTGAGAGAAAATAAGAGATGCATTTACTTTCTGTTTATAAATATCTTATATTCTAAATCAGTGTTATTCAGTAGAATTTTCTGTGATAGAAATATTCTGATTATGCTGACCAGTATGGTTAGACACATGTGGCTATTGAACATTTGAAATGTGGGTTCTGCTAATCAGGCATTAAATTTTAATTTTATCCAATTCTAAGTAACAATTTAAAATCTAAATAGCCACATGTGGGTAGTGTTTATCATAATTACAAGGCAGGTCTAGGTCTTATAATAAATGCATGTTTTATACAGTTTTCCAATATTACTGGCTTGGAAAATGGTTTGTCCGAAGTTAAACGACTTCTGGAAAAGAAAGAAAAAAAAATCAATATTGTCATGGAAGCAACATGGAATTTGTAGTCATATAGAACTAAATTTACATTGAAGAAAGACTTTTAATCTCCTCTAGGTTCCATGAAAAGAGTATTCGTATCTATTATTCTTATATATGTGTGTTGTGTAGAGTTAAATCAATGTGCATGTAAACTTCAGCACAAGTAAGGGACTCAATCAAAATTAGTTGCTTTAAATCTATCCTAATTTGAGTATCTACAGCTTTTATTACAGAGCATTTTCCACTGATCATTTTAAGAGCCCTCCTCAAACAAGCATATGGATATTTTCATACTTTTTTGCAAGCACACATTAATGGTAATAGGTAACATGGTAACATGTAATATGGTAATATATCAATGGTAATATTTAGCAGTGTGTTAAGTATTTCACCTAATATTTATTTTGTAAATATAAACATGTTTATATTATGACTTATTATTTATTTCATTATTTGCCTCTTGATTAGAGATTTATTTGTGGTGAGACACATATGTGTATATATACATGTGTGTATATATATACATATATATGTGTATATATACATATATATATACACGTGTATATATACATATATACACGTGTATATATATATATGTATATATACACATATATATACATATATGTGTGTGTATATATATGTGTGTGTGCATATATATGTGTGTGTGTATATATATATATATATATATATATACTGCCACCTCTTCTCCCTTCTCCTCAGCCTACTCAAACATGATGAGGATGAAGATGAAGACCTTTATAATGATCCGCTTCCACTTAATGAATAGCAAATGTTTTCTCTCTTGTGATTTTCTTAATGACATTTTCTGTTTGTTTAAGAATCTGTTATACAATATAACATACAAAATATGTGTAATCAACTATATTATTGGTAAGATTCTAGTCAAGAGTAGACTGTTAGTAGTTAAGTTTTTAAGAAGTCAAAGAGGTTGATTTGCAACTACACTGGGATCAGCACCCCTAAACCCTCACATTGTTCGTTGATATATCTTTCGATATCTATCTCTCTATTATCAGTCTGTCTGTAGAGAGAGTTGACTTTGTGTATGTGTGTGTGTTCATGTAGACAAATAGATACACTTTGGTTTTAACTATATGTATAGTTAAGCTATATATATATATATATATATGGCTTAGACTTTAACAACAAATAATTGAATTAGTAAAATAAGGGAACTGTCTGTTCCCCTTGTAAATTTGTTTCCTTATTAGTGTCCTATCAGGAAAACTGAAGCCATGCTAGAGAAAACTGGTTGTATTCATTGGAAGTGCTGAGAGAGGAAAGGAGGGAGTAATTTAACTAAGCTATCAGTATGTGTAGTAAGCAACAGCCACCGGCCTCTACTGCACAGCTGAGTGAATTAAAGTGAGGAGGAATAGAAGCTTTCAAAGATAGGAGGGGCCACCTGGGCAGTACTAGAACTATAAGGGTTGAGCGTCCACTTAGCTGGATCAGAAAAGTTGAGTCTTGTGAATAAAGTTAAAATTTCTTAAGAAATGTGCACATCTAGTAATGCTGCCAGATTTGAAAAGAGGGGAAGACAGTGGCTTCTCTCATTCTCATGCCATCTGATCTCCTGTCAGTGCCTTCTATTGGCAAAAACTAACAAGAAGCTAACTGTCACAGGGCCTGGGAAATGTAATCTGCATACTCTCAGCCACAACATTAAAGAGCAAGTAATTTGGATATGGGGCCGAAAAATGAAAGGTTTATTACAGGTACATTTTTTGTCAAAGTGATGAAAGCTCACAAAAATTATATAATGGCTGACTTGCTTGGTGATTTCCAAGCTCCTTGGATTTGTGATTTGGTATCTGGCTGTAGTTTTAGAACATTCTTAGTTTTTTCAAATATGTCTTCTGTCAATTTGTCTATTCCTATTTCTAATATTTCAATTAAGAACATATTAAACTGTTTGATATTGTACTATGGCTCTTGCAAGCTTTTTAACTTTATTTTCTCTGTGTTTATGTTTGGTTAGTTTCTGTTTACATATTTATAAGTTAATCTACTCTTAATTCATCTGAATTGAGTCCATTGAGAAGCCTGTTGAAAGAATCAAATCAAAATAAAAAAGAAACTCATGCTGTGTTTTTCTTCTTTTTTATTTTGATTTGTTTCTTTCTTACAGTTTTAATAACTCTTCTAAAATTTCTTATTCCTCTTGTTTTTAGAGCCTTTAAACTATTAATCATTGGTTATTTTAAATTTTATGTCAAACAGTCTCAACATCTGTGTAGTATCTTGAGCTTGTTTAGTTGATTATTTTGTCTCTTGATAGTATTATTTTGTTTTTTTTTAATATGCTTTATAATGTTTATTTTTATCTAGACCTGTTGCATAATATAAGAGTGACTATGGTAAATTAATTTTATGCCTGAAAATGGGCGTGACTTTCTCTCTGTTTTGCCTTTAGTATAGGGGCTTGATTTAGTGTGTTTAGGAGTCAGGTTGAGTTTGAGACTTGATTTTGCTATAGTTACACTCAGGGCACTACAACCTTCAAGTATCTCCAGTGATACCTCCTGTTTAGTGAGGGAGCTCTTTTGCTAGAAGCTTTCTTTCAATGTCTGCTGTTCCCTGATATATGTTTCCCCTTTACACTGTGTCTCAGCACAGAGCTCTCTCCTGAAACTTTCCTAGTGTTTCATTTCATTCATTCACTAATAATTAGTAAGTGCATGTTTTACATATGATTGGGCAAGAATCTCTAAACTTTATATTTCATCCTGGGGTATTAACATTTTTATTCTACAAACCTTTAGGGCTATTTTGCCTAGTTACCCAACTAGAAAAACACTTTCGGAATTTGATTTCAGTTGAATTTTCTTTAGATTGATTGTGTGTAAACACAATTTGAAATAGTAAATAATCTGATCCAGAAAAAGAGGGTATTCTCTATTTTATAAATTCATCTTTTGTCCCCTGGAGTAGCATTTTATGCTAACACATGAATAGATTTATTGTTGAAAAAAATGTATTCCTGACTGGCTGGAGCATTCCTCCTACAAAAGGTCCTTTGAAAAGGACATCCTCTGAATAAAGAAGAATAAAAGTAATTAAATCCTTACTTATTTTGCCAGTATGACAGGCCCAAAACAATTTGAATGACCAATAAATAAAATGAATGGTGATTTAAAATATCACCTGCTATTGTTAGAAGAAATTAGTTTCTGCTTTTTCCCCCACATGAGCTTTTTAGTCTAGACTTAAGCAGACAGGAGATCAGTTCAAAAAATAGCCAAAATGTGTTAAAGTCTACAAGAGCATAACATTTATATGTTCTTTATAATATTTTAACTTAGACATACTAAAATATTGACTACTAAAATTAATACATGTATTAACATATTTATTTAGAAATGTTTTCTAGTTTTTATTTTATTCTAATATATTTAAATTTCATTTTAGATAATTTTTATTATTTAGAAATTTTATTCATGTTTTCAGCTCTAATTATTACCTCTTCCATATGATTTCTAAATCTTTTGGAATATACATAGCTATATATACAGATATAGAGTTAAATTAATTTATTTAAATCTATATTTATACCTACCTCAACATCAAAGTCTGAACCTCTCTCATTTTTTCTGTATGTGGAGTTCCAGAAATCTATAAGTTAAAGCTTAGATATCTCTTCTGGTTTCCAGCAGTGCATTTTGAACTACTGACCTGATAGTTTGTGATGTAAGATATGCTGGATATCTAAATCTAAAATGTCATAAACTTCTTTTTTTTTTCCCTGTGGACTGAAGACAAACATTTCTCCTGACTCCCTGTTTATACTAATAGTAGCATCAACCTCAACTCTTGGCATTATATTTAATTCTCTCTCCAGTAGCCAAAGGCTTTAACCTTTCTTTTCTGCAAATACCAAGACTTTGACTAAATTTTGCTATTTCCTGAATAAATCTTTACTGAATTTCTGTGTTAATGTATGACACAAAGTTGCAGTTTCTGCTATATATCATTCAGTGGATATCATTAAACATCTACTTTATGAGAGACATTGAGAAACTACAAAGGGACAGGATTGGTATGCACCCTAAGCTCAGAGATTATAGAGTCTATATAAGAAAACCAATATTAAATAGTTATAATTTATTGACACATGAGTTCTTAACATAATTGTACTTGCCCTCAAAAGAAGCTAAAATTTCACCTCCTTCCAAGGAACTTTTCTGCCCTTTTTCAGCCTCCATAGCCTGGTCATTTATACTATATTTATAATGCCAATCCTCTATCCAATTTTAAACTGCTTAATAGCATTTACCTCATTATATGCTCATCAAGTATATTCAACTCCAAATTTCACAGTTCCTAGAACTAATAGAAAACCAACAAATGTGGTGAGGGTTGAGTACAGACTGAGCATTCCTAACAAAAAATTTGAAATCTGAAATGCTCCAAAATTCAAAACTTTTTGAGCACCAACATGATGCCACAAGGAGAAAATTCTACACCTGCCTTCATGTGACAGTTTACAGTGATAACACACAGCAATTCAGCATCCCCATAGTAAAAAGACTATTTCAGCCCTCTTCAGATTCAAAATATATTTTCCACACATGCACAGATTTCCTCACACAAGCATGCCCACAAAATGGCACATGAAATGTCATATATGTAGGCTTGATATGCCAGTGGCATGTTCCATGAAGTGCTCAAAGCCAAGAATTTTGTGCATTAATCACTGTACATTGTTGTTGTTGTTTACTTATTTTCTGCTCCATGGTATGAAGATATTGCTGAAAATGTAAAAAGAAAGTTCTGCATATACTCTATGGGTAACAGTGATAAGAAAGAGGAAACATTTATTTTTATCTGCAGCACAGAAAGTTAATCCATTAGAGAAACCAAACAGTGTGAAATATCTTACAGAAGACACTTCTATAATATAATGTAAGACAAAGTGAAATGTCCTACAGAAATGTGAACTGTCTTATTGAAGAGTTAGGTATTGGAAGGACCACTGTGTATGATCTGAAGAAACAGAAAGATAAACTGTTGATGTTATATTCTGAAAGTAATGAACAGACATTAATTAAAAATTAAAAAAAAAAAACAGTCCATAAAGCTAAAAATGAAGGTCTCTATTGTATAATGAAAGCATAGGTCTTTTCACAGTGAACACGTGCCACCATGGTATGCTGATCACGAAACAAGCAAAGATCTATTAAAATGAACTGAAAATTGAATAGAACTGTAAATATTTAACAGGCTGGTTGCAGAAATTCAATAAAAGAGCATTCTTTTCTAAGATTTGTTGTAATAAAACAACTACTTATCAAGAAATAGCAGAGAAGTTCATTAATGAGTTTGCCAAGGTCGTTGCTCATGAAAATCTGATGCCAGACAAGTCTATAATGCTGATGAAACATCACTGTTTTGGCCTTACTGCCCCAGAAAGACACTGACTGCAGCTGATGAGACAGCCCCTATAGGAATTAAGAATGTCAGGGACAAAATAACTGTTCTGGGATGTACTAATGGAGCAGGCAGACTAAGTAAACTTGCTGTGATAGGCAAAAGCTTGTGTCCTCACTGTTTTCATTGGGTGAATTTCTTCCCAGTCCATTACTGTGCTAAGAAAAAGGCATGAATCACCAGGACATCGTTTCTGACTAGTTTCACAAACATCTTGTACTAGCATTTTGTTCCCCACTGCAGGGAAGCTGGACTGGATGATGACTGCTTAATTTTCTTATTCCTTGACGACTGTTCTGCTCATCTTCCAGCCAAAATTCTCATAAAAATAATGTTTATGCTATGTACTTTCCCCTAAAGTGTGATTTTATTAATTTATCCATGTGTCATGATATCTTTAGATCAATGAAGAGTAAATATAAAAACACTTTCTTGAACAGCATGCTAGCAGCAGTGAACAGAGATGGGGGCATGGAAAGTTTTCAAAAGAGATTTAGCATGAAGGGTGCTGTATATGCTGTTAATGCTTGGATTAACATGTTACTAAAATGACAGTTGTGTATACCTAGCACAGCTCCTTACCAGTGACTGTGTTCAGTGATGATAATGAATGAGGTGATGACTTCAAAGGATTCTATATGTCAAGTGATAAAAAACTGATTTCCTTACATATGCAAAATATATACCTTCAGAGTCTGTCAGTAAGCTGGAATAAGTGAATATCGAAGCTTTATTATTGATAATGATGCTCCAGAGTTGTTCATGCATTGACTGATGGTGAAATAGCAAAAAGTTCTGAATCAAGGTGGTTATGATAATAATGAGATCATGATGCTAGCACTGCAGAAAGAGTGCCTAGAGATGACATAGTAAAAATGTGTGAAGGACTTATTGAAGAACTACAGCATGGTATATTCATAACAGACCAAGAAATCCTGTCAGTTTATAAAATCAGGGAGCTATTTCTAAAACAAAATCCATTGTTAAGGCAGATGGGTCTGGAGGAAACATTTTAAAGAGCTATCTAGCAGAATGCCTCCTTATCCCCAGATGATTCACTTCCTGGTTCCTCACCTGCTTCTGACATTTTCCTCACCAACCAAAATAAAATACAGTGTACAGTAAGCTTTTAATCAAAACACATCATCATAGGTGGAGACTGAAAGCTTGCCATTGTTCTTGGATGCTATGGTTCAACAGCTGATACAAGTACTCTGGTGAAGCTACTGTGCTGCTTAGCTATCTTGAACATTTTACTTTTTTACTGCATTAGTGGTATGTCATATTTTTTACTGTTAAGCACTTGTGTGTAAATAACTGTAAGAAAATGATTGCTTATTGGTAGCATATAAATTGTCCATTAGGTTTGCTGTGATAGTGCCACCTTTGTTTTCTGATGGCTCATGGTATACAAACTTTGTTTCATGCACAAATCATGAAAGGTTTGTATTAAATTACCTTTGGACTATTTTTATAAACTATATATGAAAAGTAAAGAAGTTTTATGTTTAGACTTGTGTCTATCATCAAGATATTTCATTATATATATGCAAGTATTTCAAAATCTGAAAAAAAATTGAAATTTGAATCACTTTTGGTCTCAAACATTTTGGGTAAGGGATACTTGTATAAAATCAAGTGTATAGGTTTTATCAAATGGACTATTTTCAAATTCCTTTCCACCCTGTTTTCCTGCTGCTTTTATTCTTCATTGCTAGGAAATTAGAGTTGTCAATTACCTTATTATTATTCACTAACATAATGTATACATGTTGTATTGTTTTATTGCATGATATGATGATAACAATAAAGTGAAACTTGATGCAAGGTAAACAAATGAGTCCAGGAATTACTCCAAAGTAATTCTTCCTATCGTCTTATGAATGCATGTAGTAGGTGAGCATATAGAATAAACAAAACCTGCCTAATGCATTCTGATGCCTTCCTTTGTTTTTGTTTTGTTTTGATTTTAAAACATGTGAAAAATAGTCTAATTATAAAGTAAATAATCACACAGCACATGTTATGTCAATATATTTTTTAAAAAGTAGAATTTTATTGGTTGATGATTTTATTAATCATACCAAAGTGCAAATGTAATCTATTCCTTCAACCCAAATCTTCCCTAAAGAATGAAAATACACTACCACTGAAAATAACCTAAGAATGTGCCACCTACTAAGTAAGGCTCCAGAGGTATAATTTTCTTTTGGCAACTTGATTTTAATAGACTGCTTTTTGCAGTTTCCATCTCCAAGATACAAAAGGGTTAATTTTAATATTGGACTGCTGGGTAAGGTTTTTAAGATTATTATTCTTAAAAGAAAGAGTGTATCATTGTAACAGATGAAGACATTTAGAAACCAGTTTAGTTTTAATGGTAGTCCTATTTATTTCCATGCTAAAACAGTGATTGTTAGTGAAGAAAGTGGCATCTTTGGGAAGACAGCATTTTTATAGAATCAAGGTTAGACTGGAATAGTGAGATGCAACCAGTAATTCTGTTTTATTTTTGGCTAATTGTTATTTTTTTGTTTTTCTAGATTAATTTAAAGAAAAAGTCTATCATAGCATTTAATTTGACCTTGTTTTCACAAACGTTTTTTCATTATTTTGCATTTATTATTATTTTATTTAACATGTAATAATTATACATATTCATGGGGTAGAGTGATATTTTGATACATGTATACAGTGTGTAATGATCAAATCAGAGTAATTAGCATACCCATCACCTCAAACATTTATTATTTCTTTATATTGGGAACATACCAAGTCCTACTTAGGTGTACTTTTCTACCCATTAAACAATATTTGGATATCCTCTTTCCTGTTATACATCTCTGTCTCCGGTAACCACTATTCTACTCTCTACTTCTATGAGATCAACTTTTTTTAGCTTCCACTTATGAGTGATAACATGCAATATTTATCTTTCTGTGCCTGGCTTATTTCACTTAACATAACGTGCTCCAAATTCATCCATTTTGTTACTAATAACATAGTTGTGTTTTGTGAAAACAAGGTCAAATTAAGCGCTACGTGACATTGATGTGATCAGGGTAGATCAGGCAATTCTCCAAGAAAAGACACTTACTTATCCCTATGTTATTGTTACCATGTATTTCTCTCAAGTTCTTGTTATTGACCAGACAACAAATAATAACATCATTCCAAAAACTATTTTAATGGCAAGCTTTGGTTAATTTTTCAGCTTTTTTCTTTTTCTTTCATCATTTTTAATTGACACATAATAATCACATACATTTGTCTTATTTCTTACACATATTTCCATGATATTTTAAATTATATCCTCAAGAAAACATTTGCAAACTGTTTTTGAATTGGGACTATTCACATATTAAAGTTTCTTTATATTAATAAAATGGCTGTGGTTTGATTTTCTTGTTTGCAATTTTTTTTTTCTAAAGGCTTGATTTGCTAGCATGGCAAAAAATACTAAACATACTGAATATGGTCACCATTAATGTTCCAGTTGGGGATTTTGTGGTGTGTGTGTGTGTGTGTGTGTGTGTCTGCTGATTATTTTGTTTAAGTGAAGATACTTCAGTGCCCTAAATCCAATGATGTGGTTAGCTTTAAGAAATTACCTTTTAATAATATAGAATGTATGCCTTTTTTATAGAAAATTTTAACCATTATAATTTTTGCATATGTATGTCCCAAGAATATAGTAAGATTGGAAATGGAGTATCTGATTAGAATTTGAGGAAACAGCAAGAACATATCATCTTCTGAGATTGAAACTAATAGAACCAGTATAAGAGGAATTGAAATAGCCTCTTAAGTGTTGACTTCTTAGTTTCAAAAAACAAGAATACTACCTATGAAATAAATATTAAACCAGTTATATGATGTTAGAACAAAAAAGAATATAAAAGAAAGGTAGAGATACAAGAAATAAGTATATGTAATTTTACTTTCTACATTTTGTAAGAAATAGGATGCTCTGAGAGAGTAAAATCATTTGTAGTTTTAAATAAAGGCCCTACTCTTATCAATTGCTAGGGTGGATGATAAGGGGAAATGTGAGCAAACCCCCACAGGGTATCACAGGTTAGAGCCATGATACTGAATACGGAATGTGTCCTCAGGTTTCCTAATATTGATGAGACATAGAGACCACCAGAAGTGGTTTCAAGCACAGGGCAAGAGAAAACAGCTGTCAGGCTTGTCCTAGGAGAGCTGAGGGTCAAATTCTGCTGTCAACATTTTTTGAGTCAGGAAATATAAGACAAAGATATCAGGGCCATAAATCCTGTAGTCATAAGAGTGGTAGATCAGAAAGAGTGGAGGAGGGCAGCTACATAACTTACAGGGCCTAGTGCAAAACAAATGTGTGCAGCCCTTATTCATCATTTCAAGACTGGGAAAAATGTTAAACCAGGTGTGAACCCTTCCAACTGCCTAGCCCTGTGCAGTTGGACATACATAAATGTGGCCCTAGGAGAGTGAAGTAAAGCAGAAGTCACATCAAGGCACTATTTCATCTCTTAAAAAATGTGAAAAAAAGACAATAAATGCTGGCAATCATGTTATTCATATTGTTACATTTAAGTGATTTTTCCCCATAGGCTTTATAAATATTACAATGTTTTGCATCAAGGTAATTCACAGGCAGCACTACTTTACATGACCAAGTAGAATGTTTTTAATGTTAATTATTGAGAACATCGTGCAAAATAGTAATTTTTGTGATCCATTTAACTTTAAGATAAATTATTTTATAATCTTAGCTTGTAGTCTGTTTTCATCCACAGACCAAGGAATAAAAGGATATTTTTATTATTCAAATTCCAGGACATTACATGATACATTAAAAATTACATTTGGGTTGCTTCATTAACAAAATATTTGAGACTGTCAGTGAATCAATTAAATTAAATTTATGTAAATTTTATATTATGACTGTATCAAGCTACTTGAAAGATAATGCATGCTTTCCTATTTGTAAATCAAGGGTTTATCTAAAGTTTATTTGATGCTAACTGATATGGCTTGGCTTTGTGTCCCCACCCAGATCTGATCTTGAGAATTGTACTCCCATAATTCCCAAGTGTTGTGGGAGGGACCCGGTGGGAGATTATTTGAATCATGGGGGCAGTTTCCTCTATACTGTTCTTGTGGTAGTAAGTCTCATGAGCTCTGATAGTTTTATCAGGGCTTTCCGCTTTTGTGTGTTCCTAATCTCTCTTTGCCTGCTGCCATCCATGTAAGATGGGACTTGCTCTTTCTTGCCTTCTTTCATGATTGTGAGGCTTCCCAAGCCACGTGGAACTGTAAGTCCAATTAAAACTCTTTCTTTTGTAAATTGCCCAGTCTTGAATATGTCTTAGCAGCATGAAAACTGACTAATACACTAACTTTGATATAGGGGTGTGTGTGTGTATATGTATATGTGTGTGTGTATGAATGTGTGTGTTCTGCATGTTTCAAAACATTTCACTAAGGGTGGGAAAAGCAAGCAATGAACCTGAGCCACCTAGAATTGCGGTGTGTTCTCAGTGAAGGAGAAAAAGCCAATGATCTTTGAAGAACGATAATAAAAAATAATCAAATTTTGTTATTTTCTAACTCGAGGGCCATTAAACAATTTCGAGCAGCTAGATATCTATGTATTTCTAAAACTAATAAAGGTCTTTCATGGGGTTTATTAGAAAGAAATGAAGGTAGTATCTATTCTGATCACATTATAGTTGTCATTTTTCTAACAACACACATTACATATTAGAGGGGATAGCTTGCTTCAAAATTGATGTAGGGGCTGGAGCCTTTTCAGAATACACTTTCTATGGCTGAGAAATGACTATTACAAGCAATTTACTGATAAGTTTCGGGCTTTAATACAAATACACATATTTTCTCCCTAAAAACATTTTAAAAGCCTCTGTATTTGAAGGGCGCAAGCTACATTTCAACCCTGACTATCCATGAGAATTATATGCAGAGGTTTTAACAAGAACAGATGTTTATTCTCCACTCCCAGAGATGTTGAATAACTGATAAGGATGTGGCATAGTTGCTGTAGTGTTGTATTGTTTACATTCCCCAAGTTATCTCTGTTTAGAAAAACTTTGAAAACCACTGGTTCTAAAACTAGATGTGTGTAATTTATATTGTCTAAAGGTAGGGGAAGGATATTTGTTGCTTTGATAGTGACAGATCAAAGTACTCCAAACTCCTAAGCCTTGAGGGATTCCTTTCCTTTGTGTAGTTTGATGTCTTAGGTCTGATAATTTTGAAGATGAAGATCTGAAGAAATGGAGCACATTTATCCTGCTGTGGCAAAACCTAGAATGTGATATCTTTTGAGGGCTGAGGGTAGAGCCACAAGGTTCTGCACTTATGGAGCCTTGGTGAACATATACTCATTAGTCTGGTGAGAAGTAGAAATGGCATCACTGAAAGGGTTCCTGAAAATGGCCAAGAGCCACTATTTGTGACAGATAATGAGGAGTCAAAACTTTACACAGTGACTGAATCTGAGTTAGCTGAATAACTCAAACATGAGTTATTCATGTTTGCCAGGGAGCAAGCTTCTGTCTCCCGTGCATATGACTGGCCCTAGTGAGGAGGAAAGTTAGAAACTTTTTATAATCGTGAATTGTTTAATGATAAAATCCACAGAATAACATTTTAGTTAGCCGATCCAAATCACTACAGTAAACCGCACACAAAACTAAATACTACCAAATGGCTTTTATGATAGCAGAGTCATAGTGGCTAACAGCATTGGGACTCGGAGCGTAAAAGCCTGAGCCTAAAGCGTGGGCCCTACTGCTTGTGAGCTGTGGAACCCCAGGCAAGTTGTTTGGGCTTTTTAGGCTCAATTTCCTCACCTGTAAAATGGAAATATTAACATTACCTAATTTGAGGAGTTGTTTGGAGTCTTCATTAAATTAAGATGAGAATAGTGTTTGGTATGCAGTAAGTAATCAATATATGTCAGTGATTTTAATTATTAGTGCAACTCTGATACTCCAAAAAAGACTGAGAATATTCCCAGTAATTTAGCACTTGCTATGCTAAATAGCTTATAACTCAGCTAGTGGGACACACCCACTATCAGGAGCTGTGAAGGGGGTGACTTACCAAGAGGCGCACTTCCATCTGTTGCTGTTGATTAAACATGCCATTGAAATTAAAGTTGTCACACGCTAACTATAAAGCTGGCTTGGCTAATTCACGTGCCTTTGAAATATACTCCCAGAGTAGCAGGTAAACGGTGTCGGCAATTATAGCATCTCATTAATTCTGTAAAAAGTGATAATATTAGTTTGAATTAGGTGGTTAATAGTCCCCTTTTCCAGAAAAAGTGAAAATGATAGAGGAGTTGAAAAGCTTCCAATCTGCTACCAGATGTAAAATTTAAGTATAAGGGAGAATCCTAGAATTTGAAATGAGGTTTTCCTTGGCAAGCAAATCACATGCTAACTGAGAGTAGTTTGACGACCGAAATATCACTTCTGTAATAGAGAAGCTCAGTTTCTTGTAGGTTCCAACAAAATTATTCCCCAGAGGGTCAGACAAATGGGAATATTTTTGCACCTCGCATTCACTGTAGACATCCTAGATTTCACTGGGCTAGTGCTGCAAGTCAGCACCAATTAAGAGAATTCCAGGACTTCACAGTCTATTCAGGCCAGCTGTTCAGTGTGTGCCTTATTGTCTGGGTTATTAATACACTAGTAAAGACTAGGAGAGGAAAAAATTGTCAACGAAAGGGATATGGAAGATTCTTTCCTTATTTATTTTATGTTAAACATACTTTTCATGGTTCTCTACAACAGAGAGCATTTGAAATTTTTTTGAACAGATCACTTTTATTATATGTATACCTTTATACCAGTGTATCAGCAAAATTTAGAATCTTCAGAGTTTTCAGATGCTTTGTAATGTTCTCTTTTAAAGCTGTTTCTTTATGGGAAAAAGAATATCCCTTGATCCTTTAGAGTACATTTATTTGCCTAAATGTAGATATATAAATTAATGAGCTCTAAAGATAAGATCTGTATATTTAAAAATAAATCGTCTTATCACTCATTTTATTGTTACAAATTGCTTACGGCAAAATTTTGCTTTTAATTAACCTAGATAACAGTAGTGTGTCTTACTTGTTTGTTTGCTTTTGGTCAGCATAATTCACCACTGCTTAAAAGAAGAAAGGAGCATTTATTAAGTTCTGACTTCCATTTATTCTTTTAACTTACATTATTTTATTTAACATTCATCCTTAACATAGGTATTTTAATTCCCATTTTAAGGAAGAGAAAAGGGAACCTCTTAGAAGGTAAGTGGCCCAAGGTCATAAAAAAAGCAGGTTGACTCCAAAATGAGGCTTACTACTACATATTTGTTATTTCAGATCTCTATTGTGTTCATATGTCAATACAAAAAAAGAAACATAAACAACAAACAAAAAGATAAGAAAGTATAGAAATGATAGATTACAAACTCAATTGATCATCAAAATAGGGAACTTAAAACAATTTTTCTTTTGGTTAGTTTTGTAGATACTATTTGTTAAAGTTTTTACTGATGAATGCTAAATATATTTGCTGAAACTAATATTTTTCTTAGCCTAGGTGACTTATTAAAATAAAAATCACTGACATTATCTGAAAGTAATATGCTAAAATTAAAGAATTATTGAATGAGAAATCAGTCCAAGCTTAGTACTTTCTCTATAAAATGAAGAGAGTAACACCTAGATTGTCCAGTTCATTATGATACATACACACACTAGGAAATCTGGCCTTGAGGAAAGCATGATGTAAAAATGAAGTTTCAACACATGTGTACTGGTTATGAATCTCCCAAATTTCTAGTTTAGATACTTCCTTGATCAGCATACTGTAGTCTCTGGATTGTCCATAATTTTAAATTTATTATTAATTTTCTTTTAAGATACTTTTGCCTTGCTTATTGGCAGAAGTTTCATAATAATTGCTGGCTCTCACCTATGGCAACTCTGTTATTTCCTTCAGATTTTGATCTCAAGAAATCTCAGGTAAACATATGACTAGTCTGACATGGCTTTCTTAATGCTATATTTCAGTATGTAGTCCATTAGCAATATTATTCCCATCTAGGATTTTAATTGCAGTGCAAGAACCAAACAGATCAAATAAAAAAATATTAAATGAAAAGCACATGAAAAATGTATAGCATAATATCAATAGAATTTTGGTTGACTTCTTAATAGAAATTAACATATGCAAATTGTAGGAAACTGCAGGATAAATTATGTAGGTTCTTCACCAAATATTTTGTTTGCTGGAGGTAGGACAACAATGATAGCAGAACCTGAGGATTTAAAAAAATATTTCAAATATTAGCTGAAACTACTGATAGGTATTAGACGTTTTTAAAATCTAAATTTTGTATAGATAAAATAGATATATTTATATGTTATTATTTTTACTTTTTTCAAACAGTTTTAGGTTAATAGTGAAGTAAAGTGGAAAGTAGAAGGAGTTTTCATGTAAGCTACCCCACCACCAGGTTTCTCCACTATCAACATTCTATAACACAGTTGGTACATATGTTACAATCAATGAACTTACATTGACTTATCTTTAAAATATGTGGTTTTAACATTATTGATTAATTTGTGCTAGCATGTACATGCATACGTGTGTGTGGTGTGCATGCATGTATAATTATTTTAATAGTGATATTTTATCTATTTGAACTGTATTCATTTGGCAAAGAAAGATGAATAAAAGAAAAGATAGGAATGAATTTTGATAATTTGTAAGGATATGCATATTCATAATTATATTTGAAGCAAACAAAACCATTGATTTGGGGGGTTTATTTTAATTGATATATAATAAGTGTAAATATTTATGGTATATAATATATTTTGATATACTTGTACCATCTGTAATGATCAAATTAAGGTGATTAGCAAATCACCTCAAACATTTATAATTTTATTGTGGTGAAAACATTTAAAAGCCTTTCTTCTGGATATTTTGAAATATACAACACATTATGGTGAGCTGTAGTCACCTTATTGTGCAATAGAACACCAGAACTTATTTGTCTATGTAACTGTAACTTTGTACCGACTGACCAACCTCTCCCCATTCTCCCTTCCACCCAACTCTTCCTAGCCTTGTGTAGCCACTATTTTAATATCTAATTCCATGAGAGTAACTTTTTTAGAGTGAGATCATGTGCTGTTTGTCTTTCCATGTCTGTATTTTTTCATTTCTCCAGGTTCATCCTTGTTGTTGAAAATGACAAGATTTTCTTTTTTATAGATTAATAGTATTTCATTATATGCATATATTTCATTGTGTGCATATATACTTTCTTTATCTATTCATCCATTAATGGACACTTCAGTTGATTCCATATCTTGGCTATTGTGAATAAGTACTTTGAATAAACGTAGCAATGAAGACAAAGAAATGACCAACAGTTATATGACAAAATGTTCAAAATCACTAATCATTAGTGAAGTGCAAATTAAAACACAATAAACTATTGCCTCACTCCAGTTACAGGAGCTGTTATGAAAAAGACAAAATATAGCAAATATTGGTGAGGGTGTGGAGAAAAGGTAACCCTTCAGCAGTGTTGGTGGCAATGTAGACTGATACAGCTACTGTGGAAAAGAGTATGGAGGTTCCACAAAAAATTAAAATAGAACTACCATATTACCCAGCAGTCCCAATAACGGGTATGGTCAGTATTCTTTGGACATACATATCCAAAGGAAATGAAGTCAGTATATTGAACAGCTATGGCAACATCCGATTAGGTAAAGTAGTTGAGACGAAAAATTAAAAATGATAAATTAATATTATTTTTAAATAAGAAATTTAGATTCAGAAGGTGAGATACACAGGCCAGGATCAGTGGCTTCCACCTATAATTCAAGCAGTTTGGGAGGCCACAGCAGGCGGATCACTTGAGCACAGGAGTTTGAGACCAGCCTGGGCAACACAGGGAGACCCTATATCTACAAAAAATTTAAAAAATTAACTGGGCAAGTCCGTGCACACCTGGGGTCCCACCTACTTGGGAGGTTGACGTAGCAGGATCACTTGAGCCCAGAAGTTCCAGGCTGCAACAGTGAGCTATGATTACGCACTTCAATCTGTGTGCCAGTATAATATCCTTCTCAAAAAGGAAAAAAAAAGAGAAGTGAGATACACAGAACACTTCCATAGCTGGCCAAACTGGATTTTTCATTAGTTGCTTACTATTTTTCAATTATTTTCTATAACTCCAAAAATAAATTCCCAAACCCTGCATTGCATTTTCCTGAGTCTGTGATTGTGGTGGGTGAAAACCTAGCAAGATACAATACAGGCTTTAGAAATTAGTTCCTTGAAGCATCCTGTGGGACTTGAAGAATCATAACAGTCCGAGTCAACAGAGGAGTTTTTGAGATTTCAACTGCCCATGCATATCTCTTGATCTAGTAGAAAACTCTTGCCTATAAAAGGCATTGCTTTCTCAGTAACACACTCCAGGTCCTGGAAGTGGATTGTAATCTCTTAGAAAACTGTACTGTCTGTCATGAGTCATTTGTCTCTATTGCCTTGCAATGTTTGCTTCGGAGCTCAGCAAGCATAAGCACTCCTCTAAAAGACTGTCAATTTCACCCGCAAACTCCTTATTAGACCTCATAATAACCATCTAAATACTTCAGTTAATCATAATGACAAGACGACCAAATGGCAACTAGACTAATGTTAGAACTTTTACAGCAGTCTTCGTAGATAAAGGGAAATTACCCACATTTTAGGGCTCATCAGACTCCACAAATGGAGTTATTTGCCCTTCTGATTGCAGAACTATATTCATCTTACATCATTAGAAGATAACTTCTATTACATTTGTTATTATTGGAATAATGTTTTCTGTATGGTAAGTTTTATCTCTGCTTCTTTCACAGTTGGAAGAAAGACTAGTATTACATATCATAACGTCATTTGCTTTCCAAATGATTTATTTGATGACCTCTTTAGACTTAAAATATCTACAAATAACAACAGTTTATAGAAAACATCAAACATATTTATAAGCTACATCTTGTTTCAAATGTCTCCTGATAAGTTGATATAACCTTGCTCACATCACTTAATTATTCTGTGCCTTAGGTTGGAGAGATTGTGGTAATTATTTTAGGATAGAAATTATTAAAAGTAATTTTTCAGTGTTTTAAAATAAGTCACACAACCGCAGTTCTAATCTGGTTTTTGTCATTCATAATCTATATTACCACAGCAATGCCATGTAACATTTTTAGATCTTCATCTTTGCTTTTATGCAGATCACGAGGTCAAGAGATTGAGACCATCCTAGCCAACATGGTGAAACCCTGTCTCTACTAAAAATATAAAAATTAGGTGGGCATGGTAGCATGCGCCTATAGTCCCAGCTACTTGGGAGGCTGAGGCAGGAGAATCCCTTGAACTTGGGAGGCGGAGGTTGCAGAAGCCTAGATTGTGCCCCTGCACTCCACCCTGGGCGACAGAGCAAGACTCCATCTCAAAACAAAAAAAAACAAACAAAAAAAAAAAAAAAAGAAAAAACAAATATTGAACACAGTGGATGCAAAATCCCTTCCAGCTCTAGGAACCAAATAGAGGAATGTTTAAATTTGAGGCAGAATTTCAAAAAATAAGAATTTTGTTGTGATTCCTTCTGGTTTTGAAGTGATTGTCTTTAACCGGAATATATTTATTTGCCCTTATTGGATTTCTTAATGCTTTAAAGGAAAAAGAAGCTATCTACCATGGACTATTACATTTGAAGTAGATTTAAACTCACAGAAGCAGAGTAGCATGGTGGTTACCAGGTCCTTGGCTGGGAGTTGATGGTAAGGAGAGACTGAGGAGACGTTGGTCAAAGGCTACAAAATTTCAGATAGATAGAGGAAAGTTTAGGAATCTATTGTACAACTAGACATGGTGAACATCGTGATAATAGTTATTATAAAATACACTGTGTACTTGAAAATAGCTTAGATAGTAGATTTTAAGTGTTCTCACTACCAGAAAATGACAAGTATATGAGATAACAGAATGTTAATTCGCTT
>PVKP010031767.1:0-19079 GCA_004027715.1 Plecturocebus donacophilus | reverse complement strand
GTGCCCTAATCAAAGTTACAGACAGGCAAATTGAATAAAAAGTTAAAATCCATTGGTACGTAGTATCCAGAACCAACTTGCAACGATACACAAAGACTTAAAATAAATGGATGGAGGAAGATTTACTAATTAAATGGAGAGAAAAAAAAAAGCAGGAGTTGTAACTCTTGTCTCTGATAAAATAGACTTTAAAAGTAATAAAGACTAAAAGAAACAAAGAAGGACATTACATAATGGTAGAAGGATCAATGTAACAATAGAAGTCAATGATTATAAATACATACGTACCTAATATAGGAGCATCCAGATACATAAGACAAGTTTTTATTACAAAGAGATTTGGACTCCCGCACAATAATGGTGGGAGATTTTGGTTAATTTATAATACGCCCATTCTGAAAGTGACTCTATAACAGAAAGTGAATTACTCTTTAGTATTTACATAGTATCTCACAGCCCTAAATGAAATATTGGTTGACTGTTTGTTATTTTCTTCCTGTTTTCCTTTCTGTCACTGTTGTTAAGTATAATTGACGGCATAAAAGAGGTTTTTGATACCTTTTTAAGATTGCATTCCAGCCTGGGCCATAGAGCAAGAATTCTGTTCTCTCTCCCATTTTTTCTTTCTCTTTGTTTTTTTCTCTTATAAAAAAAGAAAAAGAAAACTGGTAATATATTTTAAGGGTGACAACTCTAGCATCTACCACAATGTACAAATCTAATAGAAAAAACTGACTACACATTTGTCCACTACATATTATTCTATATGTTACCCTGATATAAAATGGAGCAGAAATGCCATCACTAACAAAGACCCTGCAGAAACCTGGTAACTGCTGTTCAACAAGCATCAGGATTTCAGACATTTCTCTATGTAATGGGAATGTGAATATTTCTGTGTATGTGATCTCTCTAGAATATTGTTATATGCCTATGGAACAATTTGCCTTTGATCAAATTTGAGTTAAGTGTTGAGTAATCTGAAATCCACTAGTATATTGCCATCATCTTGCTTTCAAGCGTGCTCACTTTAAATAGTTTGAAATTGTTCTCCATATGCGTGCTGTATTATATGAATATGCATCTCAAAGAAAATGATAGCATAATAAAATAATATTATGGGTCCAATAAAATTAATTGCCTATTTATAATGGAATCTGTTTAAATTTTTTCATTCAACTATTTTTGAAACAAATAAAAATGTTCAGCCATAGGTTAAGAAAAAAAAATTCTATATGTAAGCCTCTAAGACAGGTGGGTTTTTTGTGTCCAGAATTATAAATTATTTCTTTTTCCTAGAAACCTGGCCATTCTTCCCTTGCCCTCATATGCTTAATCAAATCATTTTTATCTGTGCTCCAAAATCCCTTCAAGACTTCTACTATTAGCCCTTGTAAAGGCTGCTGTGAGACCTTTGACTTTAAATCTTTCACACTAGTGTCAGAACTAAGTTATAGCTTCTGATTTTTTTTGTAATGAACAGATTAGTTACTCTTTCCATTTGACCTTTCCTTTTCCTGAAGCTCTCCCTAGATTTTATAAACTTTAAATCCCATTAGGATTTTATTCCCTACTTACTGAAAGTTAAAAGTTTAAAAGGCTGAAACCAACATTTATACTGATTTTAAAGGTCAGCAAAATTTTTCTATAAAGGACTAGATAGTAAATATTTTTGGCCTTGGGGCCATATACTTTCTGCCACAGCTACTCAACTCTGTCGTTGTAGCACAAACGTAGCCATAAACAATATGCCGATGAATGGATACAGCCATGTTCCAACAAGCTTTATTTACAAAAGCAGGCCACAGGTCAGCTTTGGCCCAAAGACCAGTTTACTAACCTGTGATTGAAAGTAAGCATTTTCCTGTTGTCTTACCTGTCTCCTTTCAAGAAGGACTCCTGACTGGAGAATTGTCCTCAGAACATAGTATTCAGTTTTTATCAGTGACCATTATATCATCTCTTTGTTACACTCACATACACACACCTCCAAAATTCTCTAGAGCAGCTAGCCGGATTTACCACATATCAAGGCAGCCATTTTAGAGAGGAATAGGTGTTTCACTATCTCTCTCTATTGCCTTCCCCAGAATGTATGTTCTCAGTGAACATGTTCCTATGTAAGCAATTTGCATATTCAGTTGGGAATCTATTGTGAGGTGTCTGTTGAAAAGCACAGGTTCCATCTTCCAAACTCCTGACTGGCTGCTAAAGGATTAGGTCCCAGTTCTGGTATTTAACCATTCTTCTCCACCAATATGGATTAACTTCCCCTATTTATGTCTCTCCTGAAAGCAAAAATAACATCCCAACAACTCTTCACTTCAGCAGTGTCAGATATATTACTTCAATCAAAATATTCTTGCTTTCTTTAAGATCAGTAAGATCCCCTGCTCAGAAGGCTTCTACAGTCTTATAAGCAGTGCTTTACAAAATTTAATCTGCATATGATAGGAACCACTTGGAGAGCTGATTAAAGTTCATATTCCTGATGCAGTTATTCTGAAGTGTGAGGCCCAAGATTCTTTTGTGACAAGCTCCAAATTGATTCAGTACTGCTTGTCCTTGGACCATACTTTGATTAACAAGGTTCTAAGTACTACTTCTATTACTGCAACCTAGTCATCCAGGGTCTTATCATTGGATCAGCAGCATTAAGAATCAGGGCTGGTATTGTATAGGTGAGGTGGCTTCAGTGATCTAGGCCTTGACTATGATGAAGCTAACAAATTTATTTGTTTATTCCATTTAGGAGTTTCTTTAAAACTGGGAGTTACCATTCAAAATTGATGTTCAGTACCTGTCTTTCATCTATACTAGAAAATTCAAAAACATTATCTCTTTAGGTATTGCTTCATCCACTGAATTTCTCTTCTTCTAGACTTCCTAGTATATATGTATTAGATACTCTTGATTGCATCTTCCATATCTCTTAACTTCTCTGCCATATTTTATTTCTTTGTATCTTTCTGTGTTGCAATTTAGATAATTTCTAGAGATTACATACATTTCATTAATTCTCCTTTTAAGCTACTGTTTCATCCATCTATTAATTTTTTTGTAGTATTAATCATTTATTTTCTAAATCTGTATTGAGGTACAACTGATATACGATAAACCACATCTATATAAAGTATATAATTTGACAAGTTTTGACATTTGTATATACCCATGAAACCCTTACCACAATCACAATAGTGAACTATCACTCTCAAGGACTTCCTCTTATATCTCTGTCATCCATTTCTGCTGTCTCTGTCAGCCCAAGTCCCGCAAATCCACTGATCTTTGTGTCAGTATAGATTTGTTTGCATTTTCTAGAATTTTATTTAAAAATAAATCATACAGTATATACTCATTAGTCTGGCTCCTTTCATTCAGTGTAACTATTTTGAGATTCTCCACGTTGTTGCATATATCAATAATTCATTCCTTTTACTTGCTGAATAGTATTCCACCACATGGATATACCACAATGTTATATACTTTTTTGTTTTGGTTTTAGCAATTTTTTTTTTTAAGAGACAGGGTCTCATTCTGTTGCCCAGGCTGGAATGCAGTGGTGCAATCATACCTCACTATAGCCTCAAACTCCTTGGCTCAAGTGAGCCTCCTTAGCCTCCTATAGTGGGACTACAGACACACACTACTGCACCCAGCTAATTGTTTTAAAGTTTTTGTAGAGTCAGGGGTCTCACTGTGTTGCCCAGGCTGATCTCAAACTCTTGGCCTCAAGCAATTCTTCTACCTTTGCCTCCCAAAGTGCTGGGATTTCAAGTGTGAGCCACTGCACCTGGCCCATTAGTAATATATATTTTTAATGGAAATGGAATTTACATAACATACAGTTAACCACTGTAGTGTATACAGTTCAGTGGCATTTACTGTATTTGCAATATTGCACAACTACCATCTAGCAACTATTAACAGTGTTGGCTTTAAGGATAATTTAATTTTGTATTTTAAAATTTTGCATAAATGCCTTTTTAAAAGTAAGAATGAGGTGCAGTGGCTTGTACCTGTAATCCTAGCTACTCAGGAGGCTAAAGCAGTAGGACTGCTTGAGACCAGGAGTTTGAGACCAGCCTGAGCAACATAGCAAGACTGCATCTGTAAAAACATTTTTCATGTAATAATTAGAATAATTAGCCTGACCATGATGGTGCGCACCCGTAATCCCAGCTCCTCAGAGGCTGAGGCAGGAAAAATCGCTTGAGCCCAGGAGTTTTAAACTTCAGTGAGCTATGATCGTGCCACTGCACTGCAGCCTGGTTGAGAGTGAGATCTCATTTTTTAAAAAAAATAATAAAGTTTAAAAACACAGCAAAATAGCTCAAATACAATTATTATATGTTTTTTTCTGAGTAGCCCATCATGCACACATACACACAAGAAAGCTTCAATATTCAGCTATACAAAAATACAGTATTCTAACAGACCCCAGTACTTAGCTAACCTGGATCTTAAAACAGGCTGCTGACATAGAGGGCAGTCCAGCCTCCAGCAGCCACTGAGCACTATGATATATTGGCTATACAATTTATACATGTGAGTCAACGACTGCCTGAACTTAGTTCCTGTCAAACAGTCCATGAAACCAACACTGTACTTTTACCTAATTCACTCTGAATACTGATGTGCCCCCAGTCTCCAGTGAAAAGATTGTCAGTCTTTGATACAACCCTGTATGTGACCATCATTATTTTTCATTAATAAAACCAAGTGGGCTAAGCTATAAATGGGTAGTTTCAGTTTCTCACTAAATTGTTTATTCTCTCCATCTCCTGTTTTAGGAGTGAGGCTGAGCAGTCTCTTTGAACCTTGCATTTCCTTGCTGTCTAATTTGGTTTTAAGAGTCTGCCTTGTGTTGCCGACCCTAAGTCACTCAGTTCTAAGCTACTCTTCCTTAGAGCCTCTAACTGAGATTTGATCTTTCTTAGAGAACTCAGTTATCCAAACTCACTTATGATTGGCTTAAAGTTGAGGTAAAAGCCACTGATAAGGGGCTTTTTATGCCTGTTTTCTGAAATCTTATGATGATAAATAGTTATATTACAACAAACTTTCCCATAACTGTCTGCTCTATACAATAAATAGTTTGACAAAAGCCACTACTGCTGCTGTTTATATTTTTCACAGTGTTTTGAATATTCACCTGTCAGTGGATATTTGGATTATTTCCTAGTTTTTGGCTATTGCAAATAAAGCCACTTTGAATATTTTGTACGCATTTTGTATAGGCATATGTTAATATGGTCATTTGTCTTGGGTAACGACTTACGTAAGACTGGAATGACTGGATCATGCAGTAGATAGATGCATAAGTTTCTAACAAACTGCCAAAGTATTTTCCAAAGTAGTTTTACAATTTTACATTACCAACAGCAGTGTATAAGAGAGTTCCAGTGCCTCCACATCCTCAGTAACACTTTGTATGGTTAGTCTTTTTAAACTGAGACTTTCTAATAGGTGTGTCGTGGTGTCTCATTATGGTTTTACTTTGCATTTTATTGGTAATTAATGAGATCTAGCATGTTTTTTTGTGTGTGCTTATTTGCTATCTATGTGTCTTTTGATGAAATGTCTGCAAATCTTTTGCCCATTTAAAAATTGGGGTCCTTTGTTATTTTTATATTTTGAGAGTTCTTTATATGTTTTACATACAAGTCTTACTTGAAATGTGATTTGCAAAGATTCTTCTCTCAGTCTGTGGTTTTGTCACTATTATTTTATTTTTCATAAATACCAATTATTTATTCCATGTATTCTACTGCAGTGAATATTTTGCATTTAGTAGTAGAATTACAGTTTTATTGAGGGAACATAATATAGATTTATTGTTGCTTACTATTCAAAAATAGTTTTTTACTATATCATGATAATTCATTAGAATGAATATTAGATAGCATTTCCCTGATCAAGAAATATTTTATAACGCTTAATTCCACTGTTAGATGAATAGCTTATAATTGCAGTAATAGTATTTGTCTTCTACATACCTCATATTTAATTTTAACTTTGATTTTTTAAATTTTTTTATGGATACATAATAGTACATATTTATGGAATACATGTGATATTTACATTGATTGGTTTTCAGATCTGTTAAGGCAAGAAAAACTAATAAATCAATATAATTTATGATATAATCTCAGTGGTTGTAGAGACAACATCAGACAAAAGCTAATCTATTTCTGATAAGAATTTTTAGTAAAATAGAAATTGAGTAAAATTTCCTTAGCCTGATAAAGTAAGGCATCTATTTAAAAAACAAAAAACACCTTACAGCTAACATCTCACCTACTGAGGAAAGATCAAATGTTTTCCTGCTAAGATCAGGAAAAAGGCAGGGATATCTATTCATATCACTTCTGTTCATCATTGAATTGGCAGTTCTAGCCAGTCTAATAAGCAATAACTCGCCATTCTCCTTCCCCTCAGCCTCTGGCAACCTCTAATCTACCTTCTGTCTCTATGAGTTTGCCTATTCTAGGTACCTCATATAAGTACAGACACAATGTTTGTCCTTTCATGTTTGGGTTCTTTCATTTAACACAGTGTCCTTAAGGTCCATCTGTGTTGTAGTATCTGTCAGAACCTAAATTTCTTTTTATAGCTAAATAACATTCCACTGTAGGTATATACCATATTTTGTGTATCCATTCATCTGTTGAACACTTGGATAATTTCTACCTTTTGGCTATTGTAAATAATGCTGCTATGAACATGTGTATACTGGCCATTTATACATCTTCTTTAGAAAATGTCTATTCAAGTCCTTTGACTTTTTTTTTTTTTTTTTTTTTTTTTTGAGATAGAGTCTTGCTCCATTGCCCAGGCTGAAGTGCTGTGGTGCCATCTCAGCTCACTGCAATTTCCGCCTCCCGGCTTCAAGTAATTCTCCTGCCTCAGCCTCCTGAGTAGCTGGGAGTACAGGCAGGTGCCACCATGCCTGGCTAATTTTTGTATTTTTGGTAGAGACAGGGTTTTGCCATGTTGGTCAGACTGGTCTCAAACTCCTTACCTCAGGTAATCCACCCGCCTCAGCCTCCCAAAGTGCTGGGATTATAGGCATGAGCCACTGCACCCGGTCCTTCACCATTTTTTAATTGGCTTGTTTAGTTTCTTTGTTTAGTTGTCAGAGTTTATTATATATTCTGGATAGTAATCCTTTATCAGACATATCATGTGCAAATATTGTCTTCCATTCTGTGGATTATCTTTTCACTCTCTTGAGTGAAAAAGGTTTAATTTTGATAAAGTGTAATTTTTCTGTTTTTTTTCTTTTTTACACTTATGCTTTCAATGACATCCTAAAGGAATCATTGCCTACATGGTCATGAAGATTTTCACCCATGTTTTTATCTAAGAATGATAAGGTTTTAGTTCTTAAATTTGGGTCTTTGATTCATTTTAAGTTATTTTTTAATATGATATATGATGAGGGTCCAGCTTTATTCTTTTGCATGTGGATATCCAGCTTTCCTAACACCATTTGTTGAGGAGACCGTCCTTTCCTCATTGAATGGTCTTGCCATCCTTGTTGAAGATCAATCCATCATATATGTAAGGATTTCTTTCTGGGCTGTCTATTGTATTCCATTGTTCTATATGTCTATCGTTATGCCAGTATCATGGTTTCAATTACTGTAACTTGATAGTAAGTTTTGAAATCGGGAAATGTGAGTCTTTCAACTTTTCTCCTTTTCAAGATTGTTTTGATTACTAGGGGTCCCTTGAGATTGTGTATGGATTTTATGATGGGTTTTTCTGTTTCTGTAAAAAAAAAAATGGCATTGAGATACAGTCAGTTGTTTCTTAAAGAGTTTCGAATAATAAAAAAAGCCTATTAATTTACCTATGAAGCTCCCATTTCCAGTTTTATTTATTCTCTTGTCAAGACACAAAGCCATTCCTTTGTGGTATCTTTTCCTTTTACCTGAAAGACTTCTTTTAACTTTTACTGTAACACACATGCTATTGATGAATTTTTTCTGGGTTTTATATGTTTGAAAAGTCTTTATTTTACCTTAAGTTTTGAAATATATTTTCTCTGGATATAGAATTCTGGGGTTGACAGGGTTTCCCTCTTTCCTTCCTTCCTTTCTTTCTTTCTCTCTTTCTTTCCTTCCTCTCCTTCCTTTCTTCCTTCTTCTCCCCCTCCCTCCCTCCCTTTTTCCTTCCTTCCTTCCTTCTTTCCTTCCCTTCCTTCCTTCCTCCCTCCCTCCCTCCTTCCTTCCTGTACTTTAGAGATGTTGCCCCACTATCTTCTCAGTTGGCACTGTTCCTTTTTTTTGAGACAGAGTCTCACTCCGTCACCAGGCGCCAGGCTGGAGTGCAGTGACACGACCTTGGCTCACTGCAACCTCCGCTTCCCAGGTTCAAGCAATTCTCCTGCCTCAGCCTCCCGAGTAGCTGGGACCACAGGTGCACATCACCAGGCCCAGCTAATTTTTTCGTATTTTTAGTAGAGACGGGGTTTCACCATGTTGACCAGTATGGTCTCGATATCTTGACCTCATGATCCGCCTGCCTCGGCCTCCCAAAGTGCTGGGATTACAGGAGTGAGCCACCACGCCTGGCCAGTTGCACTGTTTCTGATGAAAAGTCTGCTGTTATTGTTTCCTGTACATATATATCTTTTCTCTTTTCTCCAGCTACTTTTAAGATCTTTTAAAATTATTAACTTCAAGTAATTTGGTCATGATGTGCCTTGGTGTAGTTTCTTTTGCTTAATGTTTGTTTAGATTCTTGAATCAGTGGCTTTCTCATTTTGATCAAATTTGAAAAAAATTCAACCATTATTTCTTAAAGTAACTTTTCTTCCCCTCACCCCCCACAACTCATTTCCAGACTCCAACTTCACTTCCATTAGGCTTCAGAAGTTATCCCAGAGATAACTTTTTTTTTTTATTTGAGATAGAGTTTCATTCTTGTTGCCCAGGCTGGAGTACAATAGCACGATCTCGGCTCACTGCAACCTCTACCTCTGCCTCCCAGGTTCAAGTGATTATCCTGCCTCAGCCTCCCAAGGAGCTGGGATTGCAGGCATGCACCACCATGCCTGGCTAGGTTTTTGTATTTAGTAGACATGTTTCACCATGTTGGTCAGGCTTGTCTCAAACTCCTGACTTCAGGTGATCCACCCACCTTGGTCTCCCAAGTGTTGGGATTACAGGTGTCAGCCACTGTGCCCTGTCCCCAGAGGTAACTTTTATACCTCCTCACCTTGCTTAAGTCCAAAATGAGATCTCTGATCACAATTGAGCTTCTAGGTTATCAGAATGGATAACCTACCTTGTCAGACTCTGAATTACTTCATCAGTTATGTCTCTGATTTTCAGTTTCCTCTTTATTTCTGGTACCTAGAAATTTCTGTTTCTTTGTTTCTTTGGGGGTTTTTTTGACATGCTTAGTAATACTTTTGAACGTATTTGTTATATTTCACCTACTATCTCTAAGTATTTATACTGAGAGAACTTCAGGTTATCTTGATCTATATCTCTAGAGATATATAGCAGGGCTGTGTCTCTGTTGACAAGAACCTATTAGTATAGCAAGGAGCAGAGTATGCATTCTAACCTGGGCATTCAGAAAAACCAATAAATACTCTATGTGTGTATGCATTTGTTAAGTATTTGAAAAAAGTCTATAGCCACTTCAGTTTAATAATTTGGAATTTTGAATTAGTCTTTTAGGAATTAGCTGATGATTACTAATCTTTGACACGACTGAGGGTGTAATAAATTACATCTAAATTTTATTTTTTCTTAAATTATTCCTTTTGGAACCATTTGGCAACTAATAAAATGTTTTTAAATTTTTAATAGACATTATTTTCAGTAAACTGTAGTAAAATTCAATGGCTGTTGTCTCGGAGATATAGGACTATGCTGGACCACTTAGTGTGCCACAGTGGGGAAGAAATAGGCTTTATGGTGAGAATGACTATGTTTAAATTCTAATTCTGATACAAATCAGAACTACAGTGAGATATCACCTCACCTCAGTTAAAATGCCTTTTATCCGAAAGACAGGGAGTAACATGCTGGAGAGGATGTGGAGAAAAGGGAGCCCTTGTACACTGTTAGTGGAAAGGTAAATTAGTACAACACTAGGGAGAATAGTGTGAAGATTCCTTTAAAAACTAAAAACAGAGTTACTATATGGTCCAGCAGTTCCACTGCTGGTATATACCCAAAAGAAGGGAAATCAGTATATCACAGAGATATCCGTACTCACATTTTTGTTGCAGCATTGATCACAGTAGCCAAGATTTGGAAGCAACCTAAATGTCCATCAGTAGGCAAATGGATAAAGAAAATATGGTACATACACACAAGAGTACTATTCAGCAATAAAAAAGAATTAGATCCTGTGATTTGCAACAACATGGACTTAACTGGAGGCCATTATGTTAAGTGACGTAAGCCAGACACAGAACTACAGACATCACATGTTCTCACTTGTTTGTAGGATGTAAAAATCAAAACAATTAAACACATAGAAATAGATAGTATAAGGATGATTACCAGAGGCTAGGAAGGGTAGCGGGATGTAGGGGAAGGTAGAGTGGTTAATGGGTACAAAAAATATAGTAAGAGTGAGTAATACTGGTCTTTGATAGCATAACAGAGTGACTATAGTCAAAATAATTTTACATTTAAAAATAACTAGAAGATTATAACTGGATTGTTTTTAACACAAAGGATAAATGTTTGAGGGGATAGATGCCCCATTTTAATCCATGATGTGATTATTACCCATTGCATGGTATCAAAATATCTCCTATATCCCACAAATATGTAGACCTACTATGTACTCAAAAAAGTTTTTTAACTAAAAATAAGTAAATTATAATTCTGGTACTTCTTAACTCATTATAATACTTGGGATAGAAAATATATTTAAATAAAAGTTACTAGACTGAAGAATACTTAGAGGCTCCTGAAGTTTTGGTATTTAACTGTTGAGCACTGATAATTCCATTTATTCATCCAACAAATATATATATTAGATGCTTATCATATGTAAGATAGTATACTCGATGCTATAGGAAATACAAAGACATATGAAATAGAGTCTTTTCCCTCTGGGAGCATACAGCTCAGATAGGGAGCAATGAGACAAATACACAAATGAGTGTAGCACAGAGCAATATGAGAGCAGTGACAAGTATGTTACAAATGAAAACTACCTATTGGGGCTATTACTTCTGAGCAATCCAGCTTCTCACTTTGGTGTGACAAGGAGTGTTTGAATAACAAGTAGCCTAAGCCGTAGCACAACACTTAAGACCTGTTTCTGAATCTCATAATCTAGCTGTTCCACCTCCACCCAATTAATGTGTAGAAATTTCTAGTTACTTCAATGTGTCCTCTCAGATTTAACAAAAGGAACCTCTACAAGAACAGTATTTGTAGGACACAAGAGAAGTTCCAGAGGCACATCTATAGGTTATGAGAACAAATTTATACATGAAGTGTTAACCACAATACCTGAGATTTTCTAAAAAAGTCTAATAATATGGAATAATATGAGGGAAACACGTAAGTAATTTTCTCTTTCTCAAAATTGGAGATTACTCTGAAGAGGACAGTTGGAGAGGCAAGTATAAAATCTGAGAAGCAGATAAGAAGAAGCAATAACTATTCACCAACAACTACCAAACATACAAGAAGCTATGACCATGATAAATTTAGGAAAATTCATCCTAAGCCACATGTGCAAGCCAGCCCATCTGTCAGGATGGTCAGGGAGAGCTGTGGGCAAGAGAAAACACACAGCAGGTGACATGTTTTGTTGCAGAGATCCCTGTATCTGATGGCCTTTCATATCTGCTACAGTTTGTTTTACAACAGAGCTGTTTACTTAGAATGCTTTTATTATAAACCATAGTTGTGATCAAAGGGCTTCCAGCTGTGATTGCTTTTAGATGGTCTCTTTCTTATATGTACATAGCGGCATGAGAAGTCATTCTTGCCCTACCAATCAATGTCAGACTTAGATTTGGCCAGCCGTTTTGTAGATGAGCTGTATCTTTTTCTTTTGTAATTTCTGCTGTAGACAATAAGTATTTTATGCCTGGAAAGGTAATTCATTTGTTCAGCATATGCTTATTAAACACCTCCCAAAGACTAGGCAGTTTGTGAAATACAGATAAGTTATCTGCCCTTCTGTAGTTTACAGTGTCATGGGATAGTTTCACATTAAATAAATAATTATATGATCATTATTATAATTGTAAGTGCTTTAAAGGGAAAGTACAGAATATTGTGAGAAACTAAATAATTTGAAAGGGTGAGGTCAGGATAGTAAAGTCAAATTAAAATTTTAAACATCTTGCACATTTCTCCCATTTAAAATATAGAAAGATAAGATTACTCTCATGATTGATTGATTACATTCAAGAGATATCTAAATTTGAAAAAACAGACGTATCCACAGAGGCATTGGATCCTTAGGAGTTTAATCTTTGGCTTGGTGCAGTGGTTCACACCTGTAATCCTAGCACTTTGGAAGGCCAAGGCAGGCAGATCACTTGAGATCAGAAGTTCGGGACCAGCCTGGTTAACAAAGTGAAACCCCATCTCTACTAAAAATTCAAAAATTAGCCAGGTGTGGTGGCAGGTGCCTGTAATTCCAGCTATTTGGGAGGCTGAGGCAGGAGAATCTCTTGAATCCAGGAGGCTGAGGTTGCAGTAAATGGAGATTGCACCACTGCCCTCCAGCCTGGGTGACAGAGCAAGACTCCTTCTAAAAAAAAAAAAAAGGAAGAAGTTTAATTCTTTAACAGGTGACTGAAAGGGTAGACATTACCCTTTCAGGTTTAAGATGGTTTTTCATATTTTGTAGTTTGACAATTAGCTTTAGGCCAGCAACATCTAATTCTTCCTAATTTTTTTTGAAAGATTAGGAAGCAATGAAATGTTACTATTCATAGTAGAGAGTTTAGGAATTCGTTGAATTATTGGAACTAGAAGATGTATTAGGCTTCAGGGATAAGGCTAGTCTTGATTAGGTATCAAGGCACCTAAGAGAATGCTGAGCATATATTCATCCTTGAATAAGCATATATTGGGGAGACAAAAAGTGAGACATTAGGTTAACTATGGGAAATTTCCAGTTTTATAGGTCACAGATATTTGTAGCTTTATATGTTTCTGCCTAATAAATAAATGACCAAAAAGGGAACCTACACTCTAGTGTAGACAGGTGTGGGTATTTATTATTAAAGTTAAGTGTATGTATATTGGCTGTACTTCTGAATATAACAAATGAGAAATTCAGTTCATGAATTAACTTTTAATTTTAAATGAATTCATGATTTAAATATGGGCAGATGGTATAATCATTTCAGAAGCTAAAAATATTCTAAGAGATTTTCAACTTAGATAACTTGTGTTATTCATACTGCATGAATGTGAATGCAATGTGGAAATATTTAATTGGTAACCAGATCTTTAGTGGTATGGTGTGGTGTGGTGTGGTATGGTATGGAATGATGTTAACCAGAGCATTTTGCTTTTGGCCTTTTTCTACACTGACCCAGGGATTACTTCCTAGTCTTTACACTCCCTCCCAGTCCTTAGTTTCAATACTCACAGTCTCCAAGTTTATCTCAGAAAAATCAGGAGAAAAGGAGAAGAGAACTAATAATGAAAATGAATAAAGTGCCAGTTCCTTTGCTAGACCATTTATATTATTGCACTTAATTCTCACAATGACCCTACAAGACAAATGTTGTTTCTGTTTTACAAGTGAGGAAACTGAGATGTGGATAAGTTAAATAACTTATATAAGGTCACACAGTTTGTAAATGGTAGAGCTAGGATTCAAACATTCTTATTTCTACCATATACCATGCTGCTCATCTTACTGTTTGCTTATTTATATCCTATAGACTTTAAAAGTCTCTTATTTAATTATAAGTCCATATAGGGGTAAAACAAGGGAATTACCATTAGTTTTTTTTTTCTCTCTCTCTCTCTCTTTTTTTTTAAGTAGTATGGCAAAACCTGTTTGAATCATTTTCTTTCTTTAAGGATGAACGTGAAGCCAGAGAAAATGTGAAGAGAGAGCAAGATGAGGCCTATCGCCTTTCACTTGCTGCTGACAGAGCAAAGGTAGGCTTGGTCAAGTACTTCTGGGATAAAGAACTCAACTGTTCATTATTTAAATGCCAACTCTTTATCACTTTGATCCCTAAAAATACTGGGTTTGCGATAGAGAAAGCTAGGTTTAGTAAACAGAAAGAATATAATTCTATCCATGCTTATTAGAGCATGGTTC
Source organism: Plecturocebus donacophilus (assembly GCA_004027715.1). Taxonomy (NCBI): domain Eukaryota; kingdom Metazoa; phylum Chordata; class Mammalia; order Primates; family Pitheciidae; genus Plecturocebus; species Plecturocebus donacophilus. The sequence goes on along the minus strand of PVKP010031767.1, from coordinate 4,787 downwards.
ATTTTGACAAAATAAAGTTTGTTTCATGAAAAATGAAAACAGAAATGAACCTAATATCTATCTTATTTGTCTTTTAGTTGGTCTATGAGAGAACCCGGCAGTTTTTTAAAAGCCCTTTAGGTGATTCTCATGTGCAGTCAGGGTTTGGAACCATTGATTTATTGAATACTTCGTAAACACCTGCTTCTTTGTTGAGCTTTGAAGGAGGGAGAAATGAATAGGCCATAGTTTCTTCTTTCATAGGAAGTCTCACAATGTGGTAGATAGAGTAGATTAAGTAAAGAACACAGGTAGCTGTAACATAAAGCAAGAATCCTAACTGTCGTAAGGGAAACACAGTTCTGTGAGAGTTCAGTGAGTAGCAGTTTTAGTGGAAATTTTTTTCCAGGTTTTTTGTTTTGTTTTGTTTTGTTTTTTTTTTTTTTTTTTTTTTTTTTTTTTGAGAGCTAGGGAGTGAAACTGTACTGGGAATGTTTCATAGAAGAGATGGTATATGTGAACTGGACAGAAAAACAGCAGTAAAAAAACAAGCTAGCATCAAGGGTCCAGAATGCATGGAGGATGGATAGAGAGGTTGATTAAATAGAGCTTTAGATCTGGGTACAGGACAGATAGAAAAGGCCAGAGAGGAAGACCAAAGGATGTCCTGAAGGATTTTGAATGCCACTTTACACAAAGCTATCAAAGGTGTTTGAATAGGAACCTAACATTATCAGAGAGCTATGCTTTATTTTTGCTTTAATTTCCATTCTTGTTCTAGAAAGAAACATTTCTATTACCACAATATACCTCTGAGTCTTGTTGACAGTGAGCCTTTGAATGTAACTTACTGTTTCTTTCTTTTTCTTTCTTTCCTCTTTTTTCTCTTATTTCTTTCTTTCTTTGTAAGCAACTATGTGTTAAATGCTTGTTCGTTTTCTGTTTTATCAACAGAGAGAAGCTCATGAGAGAGAGATGGCAGAACAGTTTCGTTTGGAGCAGATTCGCAAAGAACAAGAAGAGGAACGTGAGGTGGGACATAATTTTAAGAAAAATTATTCAAAAGCTGGACTATATTTCTACTGTATTTGATACTGAAGCTGTGCAGTGGCACCATCTCGGCTCATTGTAACCTCTGCCTCTCAGGTTCAAGTGATTCTCCCACCTCATCCTCCCAAGTAGCTGGGATTACAGGTGCACACCACCATGCCCGGCTGATTTTTGTATTTTAATTAGAGACAGGTTTTCACAGTGTTGGCCAGACTGGTCTCGATCACCTGACCTCAAGTGATCCACACGCCTTGGCCTTCCAAAGTGCTTGGATTACAGGCATGAGCCACCCCATCCAGCAAAGCTGTTAATATTTCTCACAACTTATTTCTCTCTACTTTTCCTAGACTCATTTTAGAATGGAAGACCTAATGCTTCCTTAATCATTCCTGATCCGTTTTATGGAACTCTTAGAAAACTTGATCTTGTATTAGATTCATGATTTTCTGTAATCTTCCCCTTTTGTTACCAACAAATATTTATTGACAAATATTTCCCATCCTTCCTGGATATTGTTTCACCCTAAGAATAGAAAGATTGTATATCTTCTCTTTTCCACAGGCTTTACTTTACCCACCAGAAGACATTGTGAATTACTTTTGTAATATCTTGCATTGAGCCCGTACATATGGGAAATTCATTTAGCTTCACGGATATATTTTTCTCCTTGAGTTCATGTCATGTCCACAGCAATATAGAGGATTTTTCATTGACTCATTTTGCAAACATTTTTTGGATGCGTACTGTGTACCCCAAATCTGTTAGGGAACAGTGGTGCAGACTTGGATCCTGCCCTCCAGGAGTTCCTAGTCTTATAAAAATAGAATTATAATACTATATGTAAATGTTATTATAGAGGTATGCCTAAGATGCAGTGGGCACTAACAGAATGGGGGTCAAATGACTTCCTAGGATGGCTTCATAAAAAAGAACATTCGGAACTTCTTTTTTTAGATATAGGATTAATGGCAAGATTCATTTATAAAAAGAGGAAGCCATCTAACAAGCAATACAACGGCCTGAAGGGCTCTAACTGGGGTTAGAGAAAACTCTGTTATTACTCTCAGTCAAAGGATGCCACCACTTTCACTTGTTAAACAAATGTTTTTTGAAGAAGAGCTGTGCTGAGCCCTGCAAGGGGAACAAAGGATAATAAAATGGTTTCTGCCTATAAGAAGATATTACATTTTTGAGGGAAGATACAGCTCATCTAGCAGTAACAGCAAATGAAGAAAAAATGTGCTAAATGACATAGAAATAAAAGCAAAATACTTAGAGAGTTCAGGGCCAAAGGAAAAATCTTTTACAGCTGAGATAATCAGACAGTATACAGCAAAAGTAATATTTGAGTCAGGTCTTGAAAGATACGTGAAACTTAACTGTTTGGAAATCAAAGTTTATTCATGTTAAGACTCTTATTAGTATCTATTACATATATACAAGATATTATGCCTGACAAACCCTAGTCTCTGTATTCTGAGGTCTCTTCATAATGGAAGGTAGAAAATATTTTGTTAAGTGTCTCTGTGTATCAAGTAATCTGCTAGCTGCTTTATATATGCTTACCAATTAACTATTAAAACAAGCTACAGGGTTACAGATTTATCCTCATAAGTGAGAAAACTGAAGTTCACTGAGGAGTTACACATATAAAAATGAAAACAGCTAATATTCTCATCCAGGACTTTATGACTACAAAGCTCTTTCTCCTACTCCATTCCAGTACAAGGCCATATATTACTGTGTCTATAAGAGTCACATATGCCAAGTTTCACAAAAGTTTACATAAGGGAGAAATCAGTCACTATCTTTTTAGGCTATTTCAAGAAATATAGGTTAGGATTCTTGCTTCTTTATGCTGTTGTTCACAAATGCTCACGCTCTCTCCCTCTGTATGTATGTTTATGTGTGTCTGTGTGTATATTGGTGTATCTTCAACCATACTGGCTTGCTAAAATGTCAAGGGTACACAATTAACTCTATGTTCTGGATCTAGAGCTTGGCAGCATATGTAATTTCATCTGATGATTTACCTAATTTACCATGAGCTGAAACTTTCTCTTTCTGAATGTAGATTAAGCCTGTCATCTTACAGAAGACCCTATAAACACCTTTTTGCATAATTCAGTATATATGTTCCAGCTGTTAACATGTGAGAGGTTGGGGTAGAGTGGGAGAGAGGACAGGTCTGATTTTGCACCTAGTCATTACTTGTATTTGTCCATTGTTATGCTCCCATAATATGTAAATTTGGATAATATTTGCACTCTATTCTTCCTCACCCAAGGGTCACAAAGGCTCTTATAAATCCCACCATTAAGGAATGGTTTATTTTTATTTAGTCCAGTCTTATCCAAACTTATTTGCCCCTTTTATTCATGGAACAGCAATTAGCATATCGTGGCACCTTCGTGTATCAAAAACCACTCTTTGGGAAAAGCTGGTATTGTGCAACCTCTGAAGAAACTGAGACCGAGAAAGATTATATGGTTTACCTGTGGTCACCAAACTGGTTGAACACATGATCAGGTTCAGAAGCCAGGTCACCTGACTTTTCACAGCAACACTACCTGTCTTGTAACTGGAAATCCTAACCCATATGATTACATTGAGAAACAAGAGTGGTTTTGATTATCTTTAATATTCTAAGGTCCTTTAGAAAAAAGATGTATTGAATAGTCAAATCACCTTGGTTGCAGGGAAATTCCTTAATGGTTAGCCTCATTTTGCTGTGTGATAACTGTTGGAGTGAAATCAAAAATCTAGAAAAGTATATTGATCTGCTCATTGGCCCTGATAAGGAGAAAGGTTGTAAGACCATTCTGAAGGAAAAACAAATAAATGGCAGCAAAGATCTCCCCTGTTTTGTTAATTTGTATGTGTACTTATTCTTTCCAAAGTCAGTTTCAAGAAACTTATACAAATACATGCAATTCAAAGGGATTAAGAAAGAATAGATATAGAAATCAGGGAAAAGAACAAATGAAGGAAGATAATGCCAAAGATAAGACTAACATGCTGACAGCAGATCATCTAGCACAGGCACCAGATCCATGTGATAGAGTACTGTACTTGTGTTCCACATGTACCACAAAATCTGTTCTGTACTTATCTTGGGACAAAACAAAGGAAAATATGATAAGTTTTACTTTGTGCATAACAGCAGATCTAAAGGCTAGTTTCTCAGGTTTCCACATTTTCTAGCACTGAGATTTTAGATCAACGTTTCCTGCTTTCCTGTTCAAGAGGAAGCTGTGCAATGTGGTGAATACTATCCATAGCTATATCTAATAGCTGCTATGACAATAGCACGTTATTCATGATAGCTTAAAACTTTTTAAATGTAGTTCTAGGTCACACAGTATAGTAAAATCATCCCTGCAAAGGCTCAAATAATACATTTTTTCTGATTAAGGTATGGACTTCATAGTAACTAGAGAAATGTGTGAACTATATATACTCCCAAAAAAGCCTTCCTGAGTACTGCTTTTTTCTTTTCCTTTTTTAATTTCTTATTTATTTGTGTATTTTAATTTATTTATTTTTTATTTTTTATTTTTTATTGCATTTTAGGTTTTGGGGTACATGTGAAGAACATACAATATTGTTGCATAGGTACACCCGTGGCAGTGTAATTTGTTGCCTTCCTCCCCTTCACCTATATCTGGCATTTCTCCCCATGCTATCTCCCCGCAACTCCCCACCCCTCACTGTCCCTCCCCCCCACTGTCCCTCCCCTATTTTCCCCCAACATACCC